>MU270452.1:0-160684 GCA_021432625.1 Leptodontidium sp. 2 PMI_412
TTATTTTATTTTTATTTTATTTTTATTTTATTTTTATTTTATTTTTATTTTATTTTTATTTTATTTTTATTTTATTTTTATTTTATTTTTATTTTTTATTTTAAAAAGGGGCCGATCTCGATGGAGTTGTATTTGTTGGAAGAGTCGCATGTGAATCAAGATAACATCCTCTATGAGCCATGCGGCGGACATCAACGACGCCATTATCCTCGAAAGAAAATGCACTTACTTCCCCTTATCAAGTACTTCAATCATTTGTGATCCAAACGAAATTGACCAAGAGTATATTGGTTTAATCAAAGTCAACGAAACCGTTCTTGCAAACAACTACATGCCGCCCCCGCTTGTCTCCCAAGACATCCCACGCTTCCTCCCCCCTTTCCCCATTTCCAAGCGTGTGTAGCTTCATTCGAAAAGTAAACAAACATTACCTACATCACCACTTCCCACCTTTACAGAGATAGCCAGCAGCTCATCTTATTCACTATACCAAAGATATGCACGCCACTCTCAACCCTCCCCAACTCTCTCCTCTAGATACCGCCCACCTCTCTCTAGATGTTCCCTTTCTCTACTTCCCGTTGTAGGCACACAAGGATCCTGTTCAACTCGACCTCGAGCTCGAGAATCCGAGGTGACTTGTTTTGTCTTGTCTTATGCTAGAACGAGCTGCAATATGTGGGAAAGAGACTCATGTGTCGATGTCAAATTTGAACTCCCTCCCCGTTGAATTGTGGCCGGATGTACATTCCTTGAACTCCACCTCCCGCGATGCTTGCTCTGTCTACCCTGTTGGCTGATTCTGGAGACTGTACAATTCTGGTACTTACCCTAGTTTGTCTTGGAAGATAGGACTCCCTGCCTGTTTTCGTTGTTTTACTGAAGTCTATTTTCAATTCGTCCCCAAGTGAGTAAGTCTTGTAGACTTCGGCTCGTTAAGCGAGGAAACTGGCTTTGGAGCTCACAAACTATTCCACGAGAAATGGCTTGGTAAATGTTCTATGTCCAATGGTGAATTAGTCTATTCGATCTTTTTCAAAATCTAGAGATAGGAAGTGAGTCTTCGCACTTTATCTAACCAATCGATCAATCATTGTCAATCGGCCCATCCAAGAAACCTCCAAACGCCCGCTAAATGATGCATCATCCCAAAACACGTCTTATGATCTCTCTAAATCAACACCTATCAACACATCCTCTCGTCTCCCCTTGCCCCAATTCCATTCCATCCCATCACAGAATAAGCACGAGCACCAACAACAAAATCAACACAAAAATCAACACCCCAATACAACAACTACTCAACCCATCCTCATTCGCCCTAACCACCTCCCCCATCCTCTTCATGCCCGTCTGCAGCCTCCCCCCAACACGATCCGCAAGCCCATCCACAACCTCCAACATCTCAGCCTGCTCCTCGAGTTCCCGCCCCATGTGATCGGCTTGTTGTCGAATATTGCCTACTGTGCGGAAGACACTATCGAGATCACGGTCTTGTTCGGCCATCATGTGGAGTTGTTGCTGCTGTTCGAATTCGGCGTTGTAATCTGGCTCGTCTTCTGCTCTGCCATTTACATTGCCACCTGTATACCCTCCGCCAGAACCGGTCCCTGAACCAGTCTTCGCCAACTCCTCCCTCATATCCTCGACCTCTCCCCCGACCTCATCAACTAACCGCTTTCGTCTCGCGACCTCTTCGATCTCCAACCCATATTTATAGGGATCACTCTGGACGGCTTTGACGCTCTCGACTAGGTCGGCTAGATCTTCTGCTAGGGAGGAGAGGGCGGATGTTAAGTCTGCTTGGGCGGAGAGGAGTTCGGGGGAGGGTGTGCTTGAGGAGGAGGGGAGGGAGCGGATCCGTAGGTATGATGTGAAGAGGGGTCTGGTTGTTGAGAGGGCGGAGAGGACATCCCTGGTTGAGTGTTAGATTGTGTCGATATCTAGAACATGGTAGGGAGAGGAGGGGGGAAAAGACGTACGCTTGAACTTGGAGGAATGGATCCTCTTCTTGTGTTGAGGACATCATATTTGCGAATGTACCCGGTGTTTAGATAGTTCCTGCGAGCCGGATTTGTCCAACCCTTTGCTTTGCCTTGCCTTGCTATCGCAAAACAGATCTTCCGATAGCTACCTAATTCTCCAATACCAATCTATCCCTCTTGCGCTGGTTCTCTTCAATCCCTCTGTCGCACAACTCGCGGCACTGGCAACGTCTTCGTCCCAACTCCTGAAAGGATCACGATCGTTCGCAGACTCTCCGTTCTTGGAGGTATGGTGTAGATGTCGTGGGACGTGGGCGTCTGTGGAGAAACTGTACCACACCTTTCTGAATGGCTTCCTGGTTGTGTTCGTAGATGGACCAGGTATTCGGGCCGGGGACGCCTCGTTTTGCCTCGTGGTGAGCTGTCGCTGGCCGGCGTGTGGTAGAGCTGGGATTGGTACGCTGTGCTTTGTATTGGGCTGCGTACTCGGAGAGACGAGGAACGTTGCGTTGGGGGAGGGAGACAGAGGGGGGAGAGGGTTCGGAGATGGAGGTTGAGATCTGCCTTGGATTGGCTTGGGGGGGCTCGTCCGTTCGGCGACAGCTGCAGTGTGTTGCTGATAAGATTCCGACTTGATGTAGACTTATGCAATGCGATGCGATGCTGGCGATGGTGATGATGGTGGCTGCAGTGTTTGTCGAAAGGGTCGATTGTATGGAGAGCACTTTTCGAGGGCTGCTGTCGTGTTCTGCTGCTGTCCTGTGCTGTGCTGTGCTGTTCTGCGGGTGTGGTGTGCTTGGTTGGAGTTGTTCTGGTGCCACATATGAGTCGTCATATGTACTTCGTACAGTAAGAGACAAGGCCGCTCTCTGGTGGCTGCAGGGCTGAGCGAGCACTCCGACTTCCGGGAGGTGGGGTGGGGTGGGTGGCACAGCGTAATAGTGTTGGTGTTGGTGTTGGTGTTGGTACTGCAAGTAGGTAGGTACCTAGTAAGTACCTAGGTAAGGTGAGGAAGCAGGGGGGAAATGTAGAGTTGGACTTTTGAATGATATATTTGCTTGATAATTGTAAAATTACCTAGGTAGGTAGTTTTTGTTGTAGTAAGGGCAGGTTTTCGTGTAAACATTCATAAGCGAACGTAGTTGTCAATATTGATCTTGTTTTGTTGCAAAAGCCTCGCGGGAGATTCCATTCAGGGCTGTTAGTATTATTATATGTCTTGGCAGTCGCTTGTGGGGAGCCAATACAATACAATACAATACAATACGGAGTCTGTCAACACCACACCCTCTTCCTTTTCTTCCCGGAAGTAAACATGTAATATGTTTCGTATCGTACTTCGTCTGCCTTGTCGCTTTCAGCTTCGGTCAGCACTTCAATACTTCAATACCTCCTCCCCTCTGACGCGGCTGTTCGTTGCCTGCCCTGCCTCAAGAGCCTTCGCTTCCGCCTTACCTCGCAGTTGCCACCCACCACCGCTAATGAAATCCTGAGTCTTCCCCATCTACTCATGTCTTGCAGTAGCCTTCACCGGGCTGGTGCCTTACAGCTTGATGTCAGTCAGCAGCCAAAGCCCAATAGCAGCCTAGAGGAGGCAGATCGTCTAACTTCGTCTGCCCTTGCAATTCTTTCTCTTGTCTTGTCTTCTGCTCTGCTCTCCTATCGTCTCTTTCTCTTCTCTTCATCCGCATCTCGTCCTCATCTGCACCTGCAGCGCTTCTGTCACCGTCTCTAGCTCTACCAGTGGTTCTACAGTAGCTTTGATTGAGTCACCATCATTGCATTGCATCGAAGTCGTGGTACCTCAAAGAGGATTGGTTCAACATCTCAACTCTCCTCTTCTTTAATTCGTCGGTGGCAACTTCTTGCATATAAAACCAACCCTGCATCAATGCTGTACCGCCAACACTTTTTTGAAAGAGAATAAAATTTCCCTTACCGTCTCTTCAGAATCCCGCTTCGCCGAACCTATCCTGCTTTGCTCTCCTGGGGGAGTGAATTTTCCAACTTTTCATCTTCATCGAAAAAGTATTTGGTGGTCGTCCCAAGGCAGAAGTCATCATCTTGCAAACGACTCGAGCTTGGCTGCACGTACAACAAACCACATTACCCTGATAGGTCGGAATCATGAGGCAGAAATCCCCCCTGAATACAATATTGGACTCTGCATTCCCTCGAACCGATGGAAATTCCACTGGAGATCCAGTCGCCGCCTTTTCACCAACTACCCTCCTGGAAACCCTTGTACCAGGTTATGGTCCTATACACAAATTCCTCCTCTACTCCTTCGGTTTCGATGTCACGGTCTTGGTATCTCTTGGACTCGCCCTCTTCCTCGGTGCGAGGATCTTTCGTTCGGTATGGGCTATCTTAAACTCTCTTATCAGCAACAACTACATGTCCGAGATCACCGTGAGCAGTACCGATGAGATCCACAGCCATCTGATAGCTTTTCTCGCACACCAATACAAAATCAACTCTTCACGTCGACTCATGGCCGAGACACCTTCAAAGAGCGCCTGGGAACTTGATAGCGAAGATACCGAGAAAGAAGAGAATACTCGGGATGCACAGGGGAATATCAAGTGGCTTAATTTCTCCAACCAGGAAGCCAAATCACAACCAAGATTCACTCCAGCCATCGGATCTCACAACTTCTGGCACAAGGGAACATACTTCCAACTGCGGCGGAAAGAAGTTTCGATGTTCGATGAGATGGGGGGCGGAGCCACCGCGTTCAAGGACAAGGAACTGTTGACCTTATCGTGTTTTGGTCGATCCACTGAACCGATTAAGAAATTGATCCAGCATGCAAAAGCACACTACCATCTGGGACACAATGCCAAGACAGTCATCAAGCGTCCCGCTCCGAAGGATATGCGCCGATTTGGAGGTCGAGGAAGTTGGGTCAAGATTGCTGAGCGACCTTGTCGACCCATGAAGACGGTTGTGTTGGACGAGGAACGGAAACTGGACGTTCTATCTGACATCAACGAATACTTGAGTCCAGCTACCGCGCGTTGGTACGCTAATAGAGGAATTCCGTATAGACGTGGCTACCTTTTCTATGGACCTCCTGGAACTGGCAAAACGTCTCTTACCTTTGCGCTGGCTGGTGTTTTCGGACTTGATATCCATGTTGTCTCACTTCTCGAACCTACCTTGACCGAAGAGGAGCTCGGTATGCTATTCACCAATCTACCAGCTCGCTGCATCGTCCTCTTAGAAGACATCGATACCGCAGGTCTCATCCGAGAACCGTCCGAAGAGGAGAACAGCGGAGGACCTGCAGCAGGAAATCCAGGCGAGAATGATTTGAATGTGGCGAACCTCACAAAAGCTCTCAAGAAGGCGAACCAGTTATCTGAGGAGGAAAAGAAGAAGGGCATTTCTCTTTCTGGACTCTTGAACATTATTGACGGTAAGTCTCCACAATCCCTGCATAAAAGACAAGCTAACACAATCCAGGCGTCGCATCCCACGAAGGCAGAGTCCTAGTAATGACAACCAACCACCCCGAGAAGCTCGACGATGCACTCATCCGCCCCGGCCGCGTCGATCACCAAGTGGCATTCGGTAATGCCACGCAGACTCAAATCAAAGAACTCTTCGAACGAATGTACACCAACGATCTCCCTCGCATGAAACTCATCATATCCGCTCCATCCCCGTCACCACCGTCCTCGCTCTCCGCCTCCACCTCCGCGCCTCTCTCTGTCCCAACACCTCCCGCTACACCAGTCAATCCCCACCCCCCTCTCGCCGGCAACGCAGTCACATCAAACGGCCTCCTTAAAGCCAGTGGCACAAAAGAGAAAGAAGAGAAAGAAACCATCAGCGAAACCGAACTCAGCGATATCGCCGAGGCGTTCGCTAGAGAGGTGCCGAATGATCAGTTCAGCCCTGCGGAGATCCAGGGCTTCTTACTGAAGAGGAAGACTGATCCGAGGAAGTCCCTGGCGGAGGTCAGGGTCTGGGTACAAGGTATGCTGGAGCAGAAGAAGAGGGGTACGAAGTTGGTTAATGTGCAGTGAGGGAGGGGGCGTGATGAGTGATGACTTCACGAAGATGGCGGTGGTGGTGTGCTTTCCTCTCGATGATACCGATTCAGTTCTTGGCCTACAAAGGTTACTTTTGTCTCTTGCCCGTTTGGGGGGTTCATGGCGTTGATAGGCATGGTATGAGATGAGATGATACAAGATGGCGATTTCTTCACTCCCCCAAAAAGAAAAGGTGATCTATCTAGTATGAGGAGCAAGACAGTCTGGGTTTCTGGGACAGCAAATTTTCTTCTCGGCGGCAGAACGCCTGACTTTACTAGAAGTATTTCATTTCATGGACAAGATTGGTTGGCAAAATAGAATTCGGACGGACTGAACGGATGGACAGGGGTGGGTTTATTTTTTCTTTCGTTTTTGGAGTTTGTTTGATTCGGCTCGCTGCTCGGGTGTTGGTCAAACATGCATGCATCATCATAATGGGGTGGGGGGAAGGGGGCAACGGCAAAAGAACAGACACTGAGAGTGGGCGGATAAAGTGATAGGATATCACTCATAATCCCATATCTTAGCAACGAGGGGGGGATACAAGTCTAATTAAATACAAAATTCCTATAGATTATCAAGTAGCTCGTGTATGCGCATCATTTTGACATTGGCACTACCAGTACCGTAGATAGGAGAGGAGAACAGAAGCAAGGAAGTGAGTTACAAATTGATGGACTGAACGATTGAGCGAGTGGCGCGATTTTCTGCAATACCCTTCCTACCTTGCCTCGTCCGTTCTCATTTACTGACTTCAGCCATCGTCACTCCATCACTGACACTACCCGAACCATTACCGGAGGACAGGTTATATAAGTAAGTCTCCGTTCCGTCAGGCAGTTGCTGGCTTGATTTACTCATACGGCAGACCACTTTATTCACATTCAGACAAATCCGAATGAAAACCCGTTGCATCGTTAAAAAACAGTATGCCTTTGTATGTCATACATAAAAACTCCCTCACACACATTTATGGAGAATGAAACGGGAGAGACGAAGAGGAAGGAGAAGAAGAAGCTCATCGAAAGTCCAGGGTCTGCCGGCGCCATCCATACCAGCCATCCATTCATTCATACCACATCCACATCCACCTCGCCCCCAGACCATCCCCAGCAGCTCTCATCTCATCTCAATCCATGCCATCTCAAAACCAAACCAGACCAGACCACACTTTTATCTCGCATCCCTTCAAAAAAGAATCTCTTCCCTCCCTTCCCAAACGCCTCCCTATCGAAAAAGAAAGAATCATACCAACCAAGACAATCAAGAGAGATGACTAGCCTGATCATCTGTCATGACGTCCAATCCGACAACCGCACCTGTTGAACCTCCGCTTCCCGAACCGCTGCGACTTTTGAGACTCGCGTTGCTCGACGGTTTCGAAATCGTGTTGTTCTGAAGAGAGAGATATCTTTGTCAATCAAACCGGTCTGAAATGTTTTTGCTTTTCATGTTGCAGGTAGGTAGGTGATAAGTGACAAGCAGGTGGGTGCGCACGCTGGGATAGACAAGATGGAGTTGGTTGTTGAGGTGATGCTGTATAGGTATTTGAGGAAAAGGGAAAAAAGGAGGTAGGTATGCGCGAGCCAACACTCTATCCGTGACAAAACTTCACACACAGTTGGGCGCGCCAAAAACACGCAGAATGGAGCGGCATAGTACAGGGACAATCATCGCTGGCTTCTGGAGGAGCCTACCGAGTTCTGTCGATCATGAGTTGGTCTTCGTTCTCTCCTCTCTCCATCTTGCAACTTCAATGAGTCCAATCTCTTCTGGTTGTCCTCGGTGATTGGATCCAACTCATCTGGCTTTCCCTTTCTTGACGAGGATATGCTTACTGCCGATGGTCTAGTTGTGCCGTTGGTTTTCCCACGCTTGGCTTGCTCACCCAGTGCCTTCCACTTGTTCTCTCTGGCTTGTTCGCGAGCCTCGGCGTTGTTTTGATGTTCAGTATAATCGTGGGAGCAGTCATCGAACAACTGGGGGTTGATCTCCATGAACAGCTTCATTGCGTTGTAGACCATACCGTGAATCGTTCTTGATGATGTTAGGCATGTCATGAAATTGTGAATCGCACACTTACCTGTTCCAGTGACCCTTTGAGTTCTCGTAAAGAGGCGCAAACATGATTGGGAGGATAATTTCAACATTATCGCTAACCAGATTGCAGAAGTATTCGTTGTTCCAGAAGTACAGCGCACGCTCGGCGACTTGGAAGTGGGGACTGGCGACGGATTTTGCGAGTTGGTGAAAAAGGGGTTCTTGAACCTTGGCGAACTCTGCTGGATCCATGACTTCAAAGATATCTTCAACCTCATTAAGGAACATCACCTCTTTCGTGCTGTTGACCTTTGGCCAATATCTGAGAAGACCGAGAACCACCTATACCTGTTAGCTTGCATACCAAAATCAATCCAGGCTACGTACCTCTTCCGTCAATGCTGCATCCTTCTCTAAGAACTGTACAATGCAGTATGCTAACTGAGGATGGTACATGCTGAGACTCTTGACCTTGTGAAGCGGAAGTAGTACTCTTGTCAAGAACAGCTTGTGCTCCTCCTTGAGAGGAAGAGCGAATCCGTTGATTATAGATCCAAGGATTTCCAGCAGCTCGGCAATACCGTTGAATCTCTCCGTCTCATAAACGAATTGGAAAAACACATTGTTGATCGATCTTCGAATATATGATCGCAGGTTGAGGAATTTTCCATATATCCTGTGCAGGGTGGTCTTCAAGAAATCTCTTTCGCGGGGGTCCTCGGAATCGAATAGCTCAAGAAGTTGCAAAACAAAGCTATGGTCAATGTATGCTTTGGCAATGTTTGTGTTGAAATCTTGACTCTCAATGAATCTTAAGAAGAACTCATAGACGACCTGGATATGGGGCCAGGCAACCTCGAGAACCGGCTCGTCCTCCTCGGGATCGAATGCTTCTCCTTGTGGGTTCATTGGGGGCGGAATTGGACGGAAAAGGTTCTTGCTGAACATGTCCACTACCCTTGGGTACATTGCCTCCGTGATGACTTGTCGGTTGTTCGCCACGTAGTCCAACAGCTCATGCAATGCCAATCTCTTGATCTCCTTCGACTTCATGTCTCCGCTTGCATCGTTGAAATCGAAAATGACATTGCATTGATCGATCTTCTGCATGAATAGATCTTGCCGGCGATTGGGGGGTACCTCATGGAAACCAGGCAGCTTTTCGAGCTCACGTTGAGGGGATATGTCGAATCTGGACGAGTGCTGTCTCTTGGGGGTTCTAATTCCTTCAGGTACGTCCTTTGGAGTCGTCTGTAACCGATCAAACATCAATGACTTCTGGCCGGCTTTGGGTGGGGCAAGATCGTGTGGCATCGTCTCGGCTGCACCTGGAGGAGGAATGTGCTGCAAAGTTAGGTCGGCATTCGCTCAACGTTATGCTTCTTGGAAACTTACTGGAGCACTTGGGCTGATAATCACACTTGGGGGAAGACCATGTCGACTTGGAGTTCCAGGTCCGCCAGCACTTGGTGAACCTCCTCCCATAGCATTGAAACGATCTGGTGCAACATGACCTGGGTTTAAGGAGTTGGCTAACCCAGCCTGAGGAGCAGGACTCAAGGAGTTTGCAGCACCACCATCATTTGGGGGGAGTGGCTTATTTCTTGGATCGTTGAGGGCGGTCGTTGAGGAGGATGGGGTGGTGATCGGAGATTGTGCTGCTTCTCTTGATGAGCCTGCTTGCGAAGGTGAAGATGTTCCATCCTTTGACTCCTTGTTCTTGGACTTAGAGGATTTGTTGGGGTCTTTTGCGCGCGAGAGCTGCTCATGCTGAATGGGTTAGCATTTGGTCATGAATGGTTCTATCAGAGCGTCGCAGGGAACGCTGTGCCTGACTGGGTCGCAGGGAGACTCACAACCCTCTGCCTGAAGCCCTTCATCTTGAATACGGGTCAAGCAATTCGGCCCCTTTGGCTCTTTTGTGCCTTTCTCACAACCAATACTTGAATGGCCTGGTATTCCGCAGACCAGATATAACCCTAGATCTTTGATGGTGGGGAGTTGGTGAGGCTCTGCGCAATGGTGAAGAGGTTACGTCGTACTTAGTACTGAAGTGTTGACCAAGAAGTTCGCCTTCTCCGAGATGATAACACGTTCCAGTGAGTGTTAGCAGTCCCAAGCAATCGTGTGGTACTGCACGGGTTGATGGAGCTTGCGGATCGGATATGGGACCTTGTTCGTTGAATCCTCGAGCTCAAGAACAGGGCTATCTGCAGGATGGATAGCTGCTGCAAGTATCGAAGTGTATTGTCTTTGCTTGCCCATGCGGAACTCGGAAGTTGTAACTTGTGTGCCGTCCGTAGTTGACTTGACGTTGGAATCGGAGGAAGCTGGTGATGTTGTTTCGCGCTTGGAGGGGATCTGCATGAAGGAGGGAGGTCTGGTCAGCGCATTGCCCAAAATATTCCCTATTCCCCGTCCCATCACCACGGCAGATGTCATGAATGATTTGCACACACCAGACAATCACCAACGCCTCTCAATAATCGCGTCCGCTGACAGCTGCAATGCACACTCGTGAATCTGTGGCGGCAATGTCCTGGCTCCGGGCGGTGAATAGGCTCTTCCAACTCCTTCACTGACGTTGGTTCAGGAGACAGAGAAGACCAACCTAGGCAAATAACGCGTGCGGCGCACCTCGAGCTTGTCGGGCCGGGCGAGGTAGAGGTAGAGGAGGAGGAGGATCTCGAGTATTGCGAGGATCAATGGGACGGGGACTGGTATTGGGACTGACTGGCACTGAAGCTTCAAAGCAACGATTCAATAGTGCGACCTCGAGGTGGATTGTCTGTCTGGCTGGGCTGGCTCTCTCCCTCTCTCTGGCTGTGGCTCTGGCTCTGGGCATCGGTTGTTTCCCCTCCACGACTTGAGATGCCCCTAAGCCAAGCCCACTCGAACGTGCGCTAAGAGTTGATGCCTGAATACGTGAGGCACCAGTGATCCAAATTAAGGCAGCTAGCGTCGACCTCGCTAATTGGTCACTTCACTTGATGAATTGGATTTGAGAACCACGCGCTAAATACTCGAATCCAGTTAAGCAGATATCACGAAGCGCAGTAGGCATGGTTGTAATCGGAGAGACCTTCTACTATCATTGAGCGGAAACAAGTTCAAGCAACCACATCTGAGCTCTCTACCTACCACCCCACCTACTCATCAAAAATGCCCCGGCTGAACAGAGGCCCAGCACGGCCAAAGCAAGCACCCATCTACCAAATCGCCCCGACTGAGATCACCGCCGTTGAGCATCCTCTGATCATACACAATCTGGACAATGGCGTCAACACATTTGGCAGAAACAAGCCTTTCAAAAGAGTGAGTTCTCCCAGCATCCTTCCCCCTCATGTCATCCAAGCCGTCACGGGCATTCCAGTCTCGTGACTCAAGCCTTCTCAATCTAGGTACCTAGGTAGACAACCGCTAATATCTTCAGATCCTGAATTCGATTGATCCAGAAGAATGCATACCGCTCTATCTGAGGCAAAATGATCCTATGTGTGTTCCTATCCTGTCACACAACACCCCAACCAACAACATCCTCCTCAAGATCACAGTTCCCAAGAGGACAGGACGAAAGCGGAAGCGAGGTTCACAAGATCCATACGAAGACAGCAATGCTCCCCAGCCTACCTCTGTTCCAGCACCAAATGCTCAAGGTCCCCCGCCTACTGTTCTCAGTTCGTTCTCAAGAATGGATGAACCTACTCAAATCCTGAGAAAGATGAAGGACAATGTGGGCAAGTATACAGTTGAGGCTGTCGGTGAAATTCGACAAACTCATCGGTACAGAGGTAAGCAGTTTCTTGGTACCATGAGAGTCCTGCTAACAACTACAGGAATGTCGGATTTCCACCAGTCCACAAGCAAATCGGAATTCATTCCCAAGTTCACCAGTACCATCTTCACTGGCCAAAGTATGTCTCACAAATTTCAACCCACTCCATCATACTAACCTTTCGTAGTTGAGCGAATACGAGAATTCAAGCTGGACGAAAGAAGAGGCTGGAAACCAAATGAGGATATCGTGCCCCCACCAATCATGTCAAGCCATGCATTACCATTCAACTGGGGCTGGCATCAGGCAGTTCATCTCACTCAAGAACAGGATCAGAACGGAGAACGAATCCTTATCAATCACTCGAAGCCAGAGAAGGGCGGTGTTCAGTATCTCGGCCACGATGTTCAAGACATACCTTTCGAACCAGATAGAGACGAACCCACCGACGAGGCCATACTTGAACTCATCGCCACCTTAAAACAGGTTATGGAAGAACGACCAATATGGACGAGAAGATCTCTGCTCAACCGAGTGGGCAACGTCCCTGGCATCTACCAGTTCAAGCAAGCGATTCCATTTGTTGGCTACCAATTCAAAGGCGGACCATGGCGAGATGCACTCATCAAGTTCGGCATCGACCCGAGAAAAGATCGGAAATATCGTCAATACCAGACCTTCTTCTTCCAATTCAACGAGGAAAGCGAGAGACTTGAAGGCGAACCCTGGCGCGATAATCGGCAAAACTTCACCATCTCCAAGATGCATGGCATCACGCACACCAACGATGACACCCATGTGTTCGATGGCAAGAAGCTGACCTTGGATGGCAAGATCTGGCAGGTGTGCGACATCACTGTTCCACTACTTGTCAATTTGATGGAAGATGCCCCGTACAGAGACAAGTGCGAGATCCTGACCGATGGCTGGTACTGCAACGGCACAATCGCCAAATTCAAAGGCATCATGAAGACCAAACTCATCGCCCTCAAAGCCAAACGCGAAGTGGCCGACTCGGAATTCGAAGCCGCCCTCGCTATCCCTGACATCGTTCCAGACCGTCTCAGCAAGATCATCTCAGTCCCACTTCCCGACCTCGGTCTCTCGCAAGATGAGCTCGACGACATGCAAAAGAAGGGTATAATAAGCGGCACCGAGGCCAAGACGATTCAGAGGTGGGTCCGTAACAAGAAGAGCTACAAGGCTCGCACAGAGCGGATCCGCGATGCTTCCGACATCCCCAAGCGAGTTGTGAAGAGGGGTCAAGGGACGAAGAAGAAGCCGAAAGGGAAGGGAGCAGAGAATGCGGGAGAGAATGGTGCAACAGCAGATGCAAACCTCCTCGACAGCGCGGCTATGGTCGATGCTTCGGGCGAAGGAATGCCTGCAAATACACCAGTCGACGCTGTCCAACTACCTACCATTGCAGAAGACGACGCAGAAGCTCCTTTAATGCCAGCCCGGACAGCAGATGTTGCAAGTTCTAGAGGAGAAGGAGACTTTGGAGGCGGAATGGATGGCAGCAGGGACGATGTAACAAACGATGCAGCCGACGATATCAATAACGAAACCAGCCCTGACATGATAATGGAGGATGCACTAGAAGACCTCGATGAACCAGTCACTCCCAGAATGGTTGGCTTGAGTCCTGGTATGATTGCATCCGACGATGAGGGCATGGATAGTGATGAAGAGCGAGACGCCCTAGCCAGCGACACCGACGACGACGAGGAAGACTACTTCAGTGATGCGGTTGAGCATCAGGTTGGCGGAGCTGTTGGTGGAGATGAGAATGAGGAAGACGACGAAGACGATGAGAACTGAGATGTTTGATCTTGTACTGTACGACACCCGAATTTGAGCGAGCTGTCCTTAGATGGTGATACATGCTTGGCTCATGTCAACTAGGAAATCAATTCAAATGTCCCGTGGCTTTCATTTCTTTCATTTCAAAATTGTTGCACATGTAAATGGATTTCGGTCGCCGCATCTGATTCCTGTGATGATTGTGGTCTCAGCTCGATGTTTCAGTCCACCACCTGTGCTGATCCGTCCAGAGTCTCACATCGCACAATCCAATATTCTCTCCACCAGCTTTTCACACACGGATATCGGCCATTAAACCCTATTCTACAAGTGAACTGACCCAGCACTCCACTTCCACGAACCGCAAATACGCCACGTTCACAACCCGATAGCCACTCCCACAGCACCAACTTAATATATATTTATTTACTTACTCTTCCACCTTCCCCTTTTCCAAAGTTTTTTGAAGTCTCCTTTTTAAACATACGTAAGTACTTCTGTCTTTGATTTTCTCCTAAACCAAACACTCAAACCTCCACAAAATGACCATCCTTTCACCACGCCTCAAAATCCAAAAACTCGCTCTCCTCCCATCCTCCTTACACCCCTCACCCAATCAAGCATCGTCCTTACCAACCTCCCTATGTTAGTCCTCTCATCATCCCATATCATATCATTATCTCTACTCACCTCTATCTCTCCCTATCTTCATCTCCAACCACACACCCGTCCCCAGACTGACAACCCCCTTCTTCATCCCACAGAATATCAACCTTCTTCCCCTCTCCCTCCTTCACAGACTGACCTTCCCTATCCACGGCATCTACAACACCTGCTACAACCACCACACCCTGGTACAGATCCTCAGCTTCGCTGCCAGGACTGAGAGTTATTTCCTGTATGGTGAGGTGGATTGTGTTGGAGGAAAGGATGGTATGTCCGTCCTCTTATCTTTTTTCCCCTGGTGCTTTTCGGCGGTATTTTGAGAGGGGAATGGCTTTATGGCTTTATTCATTGGGATATACCTTTTGTATTTTTATGATTCTTGAAGTTGTCGTTAAGGAGAAGAGGATACGGGGAAGGGTTTTCCAACGAAAGAACAAATCCGATGCCCTGACTCCGTATAACACCCAGGATCGTCTTTAATCCATCAAAACTCTCGATGGTGCAGGCAGAAGCGCGAAGAGCTTGAAGTGTTTCGAAGCAAGAACCGCTGCTCATGGCGAGGAAGTGGAAGTGGAAGAGGATGAATGATGTTCATGGGAGGGCGTTTCATCCTAGGATTTGGAGTAGCCTTCGTCAACGTCAGTGGACCCGTTTACAGTGGCGAAATGGCTCATCCGACCTGGTGTGGGCCATTGTTGGGACTCTACAACTGCTTCTGGTAAGCCAATGGCCCTCTATCGATGTTGCTCTGCTTATTCTCTGAAGGTATATTGGTGCAATTGTTGCCGCTTGGGTCGTCTACGTGGCCAATACAATGCAGAATGGATGGCGTATCCCCATCTACTGCCGCTTATTACGAGCTCTCTCATCTTCATTTTCGTCTAGTTCTTGCCTGAATCCCCTCAATGGCTTATCAGCCAAGGGTGGAACGAATCTGCACGAGCTATCTTGGCTCGCTACCATGGTGAAGGAGATCCAGATCACCCAATTGTGAAGCTGCAGATGGCGGAGATGGAGCTTCAAATCTCAACTGAAGGTTCTGATAAGAGGCGGTGGGACTACAGCGGTCTGGTTGCAACTCGTGCTTACTACCGCCGGTTGATCTGTGTCCTGACAATGGCGGTTTTCGGTCAATAGTCGGGCAACTCAGTCACCAGCTATTATCTGCCCGTCATGCTGGAAAATGCTGGAATCACGTCTCAGAGCAGGAAGCTCTTCCTTAACGGCATCGACACGCCGCTCTGCTTCGTCGCCTCCGTTACGGGAACGATGTTCCTCGACAAGGCTGGAAGGAGACCACTCCTCATGTACTGGCTCGTTGGCTGCATCATCTGCTTCAGCATCCTCACTCCTGCCTCCAAGCTGGCGCATACACACCCACCTAGATAACTCTTACGCCGCAAATTCTAGCATCGCATTCATCTATATATTTGGCATCATCTTCTCGTTCGCCTGGACGCCCCTGTCTCCAATGTATGTTGTGGAGTGCCTACACACCAATACACGGGCAAAGGGCAAGGCGCTTGCCCAACTTTTCACAGCCTGTGCTTCGGTTGTCATCCAGTATGCCTCTGGCCCGGCATTCCAGCACATCAAGTACTACTTCTACATAGCCTTCAATGGCTGGGACGTGATCGAGCTCGTCATCATTTACTTCTTCTGGCCAGAGACCAAGGACCGTACATTAGAGGAATTGGACGAGTGGTTCCAGGCACCTCATCCAGTGACGAAGATTCTTGAGCCTAGGGGTATGAGCATTGTGTTCAACACTCTGAATATCGAGACCAAGCACTCCAAATTTGAGGATTATTGAATTGATGCTGGGTCATAATGCGGGGTTCGCTCGGACATGAGTTGTACATCGTACAATGACGGCCGTATATAGTGTAGGGACTGCTTGCTTAAGGAACGGGCCTGTTCAATGTACGATCCTTCTATGTATTGTGCGTCGTGGTGATAAGATCAAATCGGCCTGGTCATCTACCTCGTAAATATCTGACGCAGCGACGAACCTCCCGCAGGAATAACACACAGATCTTAACGACGCAGCCGACATCTTATCTTCATATTTGCTAACAGAAGCCTTGATGTGTGACGATGTAATTTGCTGAGGGAACGCTTTAGAAGCGGCTTCTCGAAAGTCGAATTTATGCTCCAGAAAACCCATAGCTAGTTTTACACTCTTTAGTGTGCCTTCTTGTGTCGTAGTATGTTTCGCTGGGTGCTTTATTGATTGCTGTTTTGGAATAGTGTTCAGGAGCGGGTTACAAGCTGGCGTAAAGATTGACGTCGAAAATAGTCTCGGGGTTGCATCCTTTCTTCTCTTCCTCATCTTTGGATTTGGAAGTGATGTTGGGTTCCCTATTGCCTTAGCCTTGATTATTATAAATAATAGTTAGTAAGGTATTGAATTTGGTTTTGTTTAATTAGATATCTTCCGTTTCTTAGGTGATCTCTTTTGCATGGTAGTTTTTTTGGCGAGGTAATTTCTTTAGCGAAGTGGTCTTTTTTAATAACATAAGTTATTTGCTTTTATAAACGCTTCTTATTTTTAGTCTTATATTCTCTATATATTTGATTTTCTATAAGCTCATTATTCTTGGCCTCCTATAATCTTGTTATTTATCCTTATAAATGCCTCTTATCAAAATGACGTTGTTTATTATTAGCATAATATTTGTAAGGGCATGATTGAAAGTGAGTTACAAGTATAAAAGATGATTGTATTTTTCAATGACTAGTATTTCACTTTAACCTGTAATTAAACTTCTAACGTAATAGTAAAGTTTATTATCATTAAGTTTATTCGACTAAAGACAAAGTACCGAGCCATGTAGGAATATTGTCAAGCCTAGCCGTCTAGTGACCGCATCATGACCGAAGAATGTTCTGCGACCAGTCTAGAAAATACCAAAACCTTGGACCGGCCCATTGAGTCGTAACCCGGCTCTGACTAGCAAACATCAACCCCATAGTCTACATTAAATTTTTCTAAAGCTCTATATTTAAAGTTCTCTCCTTTTAAACCTACAAAACAGTTCACATATACCAGAAACCTAGTTTTTACATGCTTCATTCACGCTCACCAGCCATGCCTCTCCCGAAACTCTGCCATTTGGCCAACCGAATTGCCAAACACATCATAACCAAATGGAAGCGAAAACAGAAACGAAAAGAGACAATAAGACAAGTACAAAAGTCCGAGTCGGCAGAATATAACCGGTTCAGGAAAAGTTGGCAACTGGAGGAGGAAAGGAGGTCGATGCAATATATCGAGGCTTTCATTAAAATATGCCCCAGTTGCAAGCACGGCGTTGAGCCAAATGGCGGTGGGCGTTCCACCATGAATTGTACGTATCCACCCATCATTTCATTGCCATTCCCATTCGAGCCAAGTATCAAGAGTGGGCATGGTTAGCTGGCCCAGTAAAATAAAGGCCGATGTGGGCGCAATTTTTGCATGATCTGCTCAGTGGGATGGGAAACAGGAAAACCGAGAGAACACGAAGAGCTCTGTCCGATACATCCTGAGTAACAGTTAAGAGGGTCTATGACTATGTGAGCACGGATACGGGTCAGAATTGGTTCTCTATAGTTGATGAATGATAAGAATAACGAATGCGAAATGAGAATACCGGGATATCTGCACGATAGTAATTAAAACGAATTAAATTTTGCTTTGTGACATACTTCATTGTTCTGAAAGGGTTTTAGGTCGCTAAATGGGTCACACCATGGATGTCAAGAGACCAGACTCCTCGCTACCGAGCTGCTTTCGAAGTTCAACCCACGCAGATCTAGCTAGCCCGAGAACCCATCCACATCCCAAAGCATCAATTGACATTACCAGTCAATTGAAAATTATGCAACATGTTCATGAACCCAGCTTTTCGCCCCTACAAGGAATTTGCATCCTCCCGTCTTCAATCAGCCTGGTTGCTGGTGTTTACATTTTACTTTTATACTGTACGGTACAAGATATAAATAAATGTTGCCTGATGGCAGGATAGCATTAGAGACCTGTTCTGCGTTTTTGGGTTACTGAGAAGGACTGAAGAGGAGACTCGGGATAGGGGACCGGGCTAAGTACAGGTCGGTCTCGCTGGTTCCCCCCAAACTCTCGCAACGGATAGGTAGAACTATTCAGTCATAATGTCAGACCTAACATCTATAAAATAAATTTCCGCATTTCTTATTATGCGATAAATATTCGTTGTCTAATTTCATGAAAACAAAATCCACGAAAATGGCGTTCACCAAATTATGCAAGTCACTCGCCAATGCGTTCCGGGGAAAAAAACAAAAGAAAACTCTCCCTGTACAAAAGCCTAACTCAGCAGTCCCAGAATCGGACAAAAAATCCAAAGCTCGACTGATGAAAGAGGAAGCTGCTTCTGAGGCTTTCTTCCGCCGGAATACCAAAAGATGTCCCCACTGCTTGGTGGGGGTTCAGAAATCTCCAGACGGATGTGATACGATTTATTGTATGTCTACTTATCCCCCCTCTGTATCTCTTCAGATGATTAAGGAACTGACTTCTGGCGACTTTTGTGTAGGCGAGTGTGGACAAGTTTTCTGTTACTTATGCTTGGCAGCCCGAGAGGCCAAAAGGAAGCCAATGGCTCATGCGAAAAAGTGCATCTACCACCCGGATTATTACAATAATAATGGATGGAGACGACGTAAGGGTCAAAAGAGCCAAATTGAGGGATTATAAAGACTATATTGAGGGATGGTTTGATTACGGAGGGGTTTGTGTGTAGATGCTGAATCCTTTAGCTGGTGGTCGACCGGGGGTGGCTTCTAGCGAGTATCTACCAGTAGCCTACCAACAATCTTCATGCTCCACCACTGTTCACATGACACGTTAGAAGCTATGAGCTCATCCCTAGCCAAATTAATGGTATCTCAATAACCAACCCTCAACCTTCTGAGCGTCAGCAAATACCCATATTAGCCAACATGCCTTTCGCACACCCATGCCGCCCAATTGTACCCACATCTCGCATCTTCGCACCAAGAAAGTAACCCGGAATCCAGATCGACTACCAGAACCGACAGAACCGACAGAACCGACAGAACCGACAGAACCGACAGAACCGATAGAACCGATAATTTCCCACGATTCTTACCTAAATATGAAGACCTTTTCCCGCTCGAAGTCGAAACACCGGAAGAGATCAGAGCGAGAAGACTACGCCAACAACACGAAGAAATAGAATCAGAGCGTTACATATTTCAGAACACAAAGTCGTGGCCTAGATGTTTGAGAAATATTGAGAAGACTGAAGGGTGTCAGCATATGATCTGTAAGTGTCCGATCCAATTCATCATGCCTTTTCGGTCTTGGTTGCAATACTAATCTACAATTGGGCGACAGGTTGATGCGGACACTCTTTCTGTTGGCTATGCCTCGCAAGATGGCAACAAAGCATATATCAAGATTTTCACATGGCGACCTGCCGACTTTATTAGTTTGGAAGGACTTTACCACAGCAGTTTTCTGGCTTGGAGATGAGGGCAGAGATTGAGGCGGATGAGAGGGTGAGGGCGATGATCGAGAGACCGAGAATGGGACAGGAGGTAGGGAAGGGTGACGGCAGACACGAATGTGAGAACCAAGAAGTGGAGGGACGAATGTGAATATGAATGGAGGTGCGACGATCAATGGTCCGGCTACTACTTCTACTTCAATAGAGAGAACAAACAGCCTGGGGCTTGGCAGCGTATATTAGATGCTAGGCTGAAGCGCGATTTCAAATTGGTTGATAGACATTAATATCACAGTACAATCACTTGGGAAAGATATCTGACGACCTTTTTCGTTTGCTCATGAGGAAACCGAGGGAAGGGAAGAAAGCATTCTTCAAAAATTGAAAGCTTCAATGGATAACGTCAGGACTGCAAGTGTATTCTGGTAGAGGATATTTATTTTCATTCCAACCTGGGGAAGTGAATCACTTGACTGATAAACGGAAATGAAGGGGCTGAAATTCCCAACTATGTAGACTGGCCGAAAGACGCATAATCGGACATTACATTCAAATTCAAAAAGATGGTGTGATAATAATCGTCAATATATATCCAACCCCCCTTCGATCTGTTTCCTGACTGTACAATAGCTAACAGCTACGGACAGAAATAAACAAACACAGCCAAACTCTAAGCTCCGTTGTTTGGCGGATCATAGGCAGCTCTGTAGTTGTAAGGTCGGTTATGAGTGTTATAATAAGGATCGTTCTCAAAGAGGGTAAAGCCTGGATCCAGCGGGGCGATATTCCTGGGCCAACACGGGTTTTGGTTCAGCCCGTCATTGGGAGCGGATGGAGGCCAGCTTGAGATGCTGAATTCCGGGCGCTTATTGACGGTGACTCTGGCGCTACGTTCAATGTAGCGTTTATCACCACGCACCACATTCGTTACTTGTAGGTTCTGGCCGGCATCGACTTTGTCTTTGAGATCTCGGTTCGACATGGCATCTGAGCTTACGAGTTCTTGAAAGCAGATCCCCTGCCACAAACCTTTTGCTGCATTGCCATTCTATGATATGTCAGCACGAATTGTTCGGTTTCCTTGATGCAGTCCCAGCTTCCGAAAACGGTTCCCATCGAGGGCGAGAGACAAACCTGTGTTCCGGGTAGGTGGCGAACCAACTGACCACCCGGATTAGTTGTACCAGCATTGATGTAAATTGGACTCTGAGCGTTGAGCATGTACAGGGGTGGGCTGTGGTAGAACGGTGAGTTAGCAATAGAGTTCTGAATGATGGAAGGATAGTCAAGGGACTAGATGGGTTCCGATCGTCCCAAGAGGACTTCGAAATAAGAATGTCAAGAAGGCAGGGTCACTTACTACTCGTCAGCCTGACATATTTCTGGTGGTGGCAGCTGTGGCCGGTTACCACTTGCTGTCTAGATATTGGGAGCGTCAGTGAGTGGATCATTTGTTGAGTTCAAGTTGAGAGAGTTGCCAGAACCACTTACATCCCACCAGCCCAACCCACTGTGTTGTGCTTCCCAAACTCTTGGAACCCTCCTACCCACTACAAGTGACCCTGAAGTTAGCATTGCCGTTCTCTGAAATAACATCTTCCCTGAAATAGTATCAAAAGTCTTGTGATGTGTGCTGGGAAACACCATGCTTGAGCTCTCTTGTGACAACCTTCATGTGGGAATGAATATGCTGGCCAGGAGCACTCACTGTCGGGCTTGGCGGTGGCCGCCGCTTCGGGTACGCAAGTCAACGTAGACCATGTGGGGTTCTGGCGGATAGCGGAGCTGTAATGCCTATTCATTAAGAAAATTAGCATGTTGTTGAGAATCGGGTGCGCTCTGAAGGCCGAAAAGTGCTGTTCCGGATCATCACAGGAGTCTGGCTCCAGATATGGAAGATCCGTGTAAGATTGGGCTTACCAGCATGCATTTTCCCAGTCAACCTGTGGTCTCGAAGTCAGCACAGTTTTTCCCCCTTCCTTTTTGGCCTCTTGGAATATTTTCCCATGCGTATATATCTTGAGGCCTATGAACTATACAAAGAATAGAAAGGAAAAACCAAACATGGGGCTCGACTTACCAAACATGGCTTAGCGATGTGAGTCGGTGCTGCGTTTGCGGCGTAATCGAGTGATGTGATAATCCATTCGGTCTGTACTGTCTTATCGGCGACACATGCTCGCTCCCGTAGAGTGTGTCTTAGTCGTTGGGTCTGCTGAGACGCTGGGATCTTGCAAGCGGGCTTGTTGTTTCCAGTCCCTTTGCCTGGCGCCTTTGGTGTACCTTGGTCGGTCGGATTGGCGTCGTCCCCCTTCTTACCGCTACCCTTTGGCAGATTCTTTGGCTTCTTGAAACTCGACACACCATCTGCGACTGTGCTCAAAATGCCAAAGATTTGCTTGATCTCGTCTGGCACAAGATTTGTTCCTCCGCAAGGGCTAAGCCACCAAGAGAAGGCGCCTTCAGGATCTTCTTCTTCAGGGTACAGGTATGCTGCCATTTGAGCTGCGGTAGTGGCCATATCTGTTGCTATGTGTCAGCCTCTACTCAAAGGGACAACACTCTGTGGAATTTTAAACTTACCCAGCCCAGCATCAAGAGCTTTCCCCACCCCAGGGATTGCTTGCAAACCAATGTCAAGTACGAGCTTCAAGGAAGACATGAGAATATAACAGCCAATCTGAGCAATGATTGGCAATGCCTCAATTACTGTGTCGGCAATCTCGTTCAGCAACCAATTGTCACATAAGCATTGCCCTGGAGCAATGAAATCATGCGTTCCCGGCTAATCAACGTCAGCTCCCCGTGCATTAAAGCCAGTAAAATCATAAGGTACACATAAGAGCCAAATGTGTATTAGAGAGCAATACTTTGAACAAGCGGCCGAAAGGAGAACGAGGAGGTACTTACAGGCTTCTCCCATGGTATTGCTTTGTCGAGCGGATAGAATCCCATGCACCCATAGTTTGAGGTTTTTCCGGCTTCCTTTGCCGCTTCCAGTTGTGGCTTGCATGTATTATAACATTGCATGACGCTGTTGTCCCGTAAGGTGCGATCCTGATATACGAAGCACCTTCTTGAGTTTGCCTCCCTGGCGCTTTCATAATCGTAACCGATATTGGGGTTATCGTCGTCGGTTACCACCACATCATCCTTTGGCTTTTTGGTGCAAACTTCTTCTGGGCAGTAGCCGTATTTACATGCGAAGAGGCAAAGTCGGTTCACTTAGACTCAATCAGCATTGATTTCTGTAAAATATCAAGTGCCAAGGGACTTGGGAGGTCGCTCAAGGGGTACGTTTCAGCAGCCGCAACTGAAGGATCTAAAAGCAAATATCGAGTGATGTATACGTACAGTCAACGTCAAACTCGTCCCAGGCACTTCACAAAGTTAGCAGTGCTTTCCCAAGTTTGAAGATTCGAGATTATCTGACTGCCTAGAGAGATTCCGGCTCTAGATATTGGGAGCTGTAATTGCAAGATGCGGAGAACAAGGGACGACAGTTTTGTACATACATTACATCAGTCGCGTCTTTCTGGTTCGGTAGAGGATTCACAATATCGGTGTATGTGCAGGTGCACAGCGACTCAGGGCAAAACCCTAAGCTGCACGAGAATTCACACAAGTCTCCTGAATTAACTGACTTGTCCTCTCCTGCCACGCAGCCCTCTTCTCCCTTTGCAGGTATTTTGGGTGGGGTGGCCATATCGTCGGTCGTAAAAGCCTGCAGGTCTAGAGCCCAGTCAATACTTCCGGCGAAGTTGAGGGTTTTCCAGTCCGATCTCCGTGTTTCCTTCGTCGTTGGCGTCATGTACGAGACGTAGTCTCCCTTTGAGATTTATTAGTACCAATTGTTCAAGTAAGTGTTAGGAACAGCCCCTTCTTGCATCTACTTCCCTTCGTCGGGCGGCAGGAAACAAGGATTGAAATTTACTGACTTGATAAAGTAAGATATCTGAATTGGAAGCTCCATCATGAAATGTTTGAGCGGCTCCGCCGCGTCGGATAATCTCGTCGACCTCAGCGTTCCCAAGATAGCCACCTGTTTTGGTGCAGCGTCCCGGATTAGCATCTGATTGGATCCTGGACCCTGTGAAATCGCACATCTAAGTAATCCAAGAGTTAGCAAATTGCTCATTCTGGAAAAAAGTTTTCTCGCTGAAGAATGTGGCAGGCCCTCTGAAACTGCCCAGAAATGAAACACGAGGTCTTCGACAAGTACTTACTGGTCCCCAACAGCCATCTGTTGCCATGCGAAATGATCTGCCGTAGCTTGCCTCGCCGACAAAGACTTTATTGTTAGGAACACCGGCTTTGGTTACTGTACTCAAGTCAGTGTTGTCGTCGGATAAGAAGAGGGAATTGGCATTAGAAGGTAGATGAAAAGGGTAAATAGACAACGTCCATACGAGAATTAGTGTGAGCTTCAACCAAAACCGGTTGCCAACCATTGGAAGGTAACCACTCATTCTCTCAGAGCTTCTGGGAACAGGCAAATGCACCTGATGACTCGTGTACGTGAAAGAATTTGCAACTTACTGATTGCAAGAGAGTTGCGTGTCTCGGTTAAGTTAACATGACTTCGTATGCACCTTCCAGAATCACACTGGTCGTAAGCGTTCGGGTTTCCAGCGTCCCATTGACCGTGCAAGTCATAGGTCATGTAGACAATGTAGTCAATAACGGCGGCAATGCGGTCAATTGGGAATGCTTTGAGATACCAATATGACGCTGGAGCGGCAATCGAAACCGAACGGTCTGTTCCTAGCTGCTGTTTGAGAACTGTGAGGAACTTGAGGTACTACGAATCTTGAATTTAGCAATGCTATTCATTAGATTTCTTGAGTTTCCAAGATTGATGGGAAAATTGAAGGGCCTGGGTCAGGACGGAACTCATTTTAAACAAGATAAACACGGAGACTTACGTCGAGGCCGTCCGTGGTCTTTCCAATTGGAGCACCGTCTACGAGGATATCCGGGGCTCCAGGATACTCCCAATCGATATCGATTCCATCTATTCCCTCTGCTTTTGCAAATGCAGCCAAATTGGATGCAAAGAGGTTACGATTAGTAATAATGGCCGACCGAATGATGTTGTAAGTCGCGGCTTCAGTTGATGCCGCCCAACCACCGAAAGAGACAATACGCTGGATGATATAGGAGTCAGCATATGAAATGACGTCCCAGACTGAATTTGGACGGGACACGGTTTATCACCGACCTTGACATTCTTGAGCGCTTTGAATTCATCCCACTGTCCTGTTTTGCTCTCTTTGATGACGGGTTTCCATGTGGCCGAATCAATCTCGCCGAATGCCCCTGGGGAAAGAGAAATAAATTAGCTCTGGACTCGGAAAATAAGTTGAAAGAGGTAAAGGATGTTCGGAGAGAGAGGTCCTCAATCTGTCTCAAGGCATTTCCGACAGAATAAATTACGGGCTTCCCCAGTGCTTACAGTGAATATGGGTATAGCTGCCGTCAGTATTGGCATTACTCGCGGAGAGCCATAGACATTCTCGCTGGAGGTTGAACGAGCTGTAGTAGCCTATGCGCGAGAAAGCAGCAGGCGCACCTCTTTATGGTATTAGCCAATGAGAATCACGAGATTGATAGCACTTACGAGTTCTGCTTGATGTCGTTGCCACAGTTGGACACGCAAGTGTTTTCGAATCCATCAAGCTGATGGTACCAGTAGAGTTAGCAGTCGATCTGTCGAGTGTTTCGGGAAGTGACACGACATCATGGAATAGGAAATAACGGCTCGTCAGTGGCTTACCTTGCTACCAGGACCTCCGCCCTCTGGTTGATGGATATCGCAATGCGCGGGGAATACGCCGCAAAATCCCCAGTTGCTGCAACACGCTTTGAGCGCGCATGGATTAAGATCTGCTATCGAAGTCGTTGAGTCTGTTAGAACAGTGCCGGGAACGAGAGGTCCGCATTCAGCCCCCGCTTGTGGGGGAGGGAGTCCTGCTTTGCCATCACTGAGGCACATGTTATACCCGAGCAGCATATTTTTGCATTCAGTCCACTGCATGATGATTAGTATCAACCTTGATCAAGTTTAAAAGTTTGGAATCTCCACAGATCTCAGTTTATGAACCACGTCTTTAAATCCGAAATTTTGAGACTTTTGAAGAAACTTAGTGGGAATTTGTACATACTGCCCAAGTCTTTCCCTTGTTCCACTTTTCGAGCTCGGCAACCGTGACCCCAAACTGTTTGGCGAGTGCATCGCAGCTATCACCATTTTGGATCAAGTGAGTAGCGCAGGTTCCATCTGCTCCTGGCTTCGGAGGATCTGGTTTGGGTTCTGTGTATGGATCTCCTGCTGAGCAGCAGACGTAGTCTCCGGCCTGTAGAGTTGAGCACAGATTTGTCTTTGGGTTGTATTTGGTGAAATCTGCAGCTGAGATACCGCAACGAGAAACCAAAGACCCACAGCCATCTCCAGCCACCACTTTGATGTAGCTGCAAGTAGCTCGCTTATTGAGGCTGTCACTGTTCCGTAACACTGCGCTTCTCTGTCGGCCGTTGTCTGACCTTGTAGTCACTGTTCTATTGCTGATTATGGAGCTGCTGTTGCCGGCATTAGCAATTGGCGATCCGGCAATATCAAACACCTTGATGGCCAAATCTATGTCGGCAATGAGGTTTCCTTGTTCGACACAGCTGCCTTTACTCCAGCCGGCTGCCATTTGTTCTAGAAAATAAGTGTTCAGTATACGTCTCTATGCAAAGTTCGTGAATAGGATCACGAGGTGGTATGTTAAGGGGTGCGGAAAGGAATATAAGAAAGGGACAGAGCTCATCGTCCAGGAACTTACGGACTGCCGCCAGATCGCCTGTTGTGTCGATAGCAATACCAAAAATTCGTGTTGAATCCCGCTCGCTGCCACAGAGCTGAGCGACAGTACGGTTTGAAACCGGGCCGCCACCTTCCCAGCGAGCGGCAAGAGTCTCGAGTACAGAAGTCACTGTTGGTTTGCCAAGACCTGGGCCAATATAGACACTCGCAACCATTTGTCCATGATATGCGAAAGCAAACGTTTCGTCGCAGTTGTCTGGCGTTTCGAAAAATTCTTGCAGGCCCTTCAAAATACCGGTTACCTCACCGCCGTCCGCTAGCCCCCCGCCGCTGCTAGCAATCAAACCCAGTTCTCCCGGTAATTCTATCCCAATGAACGAGCAGGCAGGTGCTATGTCGAGACTACCTTCGAAAAGATCACTTGCTTTCTTAGGGTTCTCCACAGGCTCCAGGTTAGAGCTACCATTTACAGATGTGGCAAGAATAGAAGGGCTTTGTTCTGCGAGCGTGCAGCTGCGGATGAGGGTGTGTGACGTCGATTTAGCCAGAGACTGGGTAACGGAAAGTTGGAGAAGCATAGGCTCTTTACAACGCTGGAGACGTTTGACGGACAAGTAGGTAATCCAGCTATGCACATTTGCGTAGTCGACACACGGAAGTGGGCAGTCATGCTGATCGGGATAATATGTTGTAAGATCTCCGATGGGTGAAGGATCGTTTTTCTCTGGATAGAGGAATATCATATCAGTTACCATTTTCATATTTATCTCCAAGAACAGGACGTCATATCCGAGGAGCAAGGAAACAATTCGATTCTGGGTATAGACTCCTTGATAATATGAAAGGCGCGGGGTGAAGCTAGACTTACCCAAAGGTTCCACAGCTTGAGTTCCATCTAGGTTGAGCGCCGCGTTTGCAATGCCAGCCCAAAGCACAAGCCAGACAGTGGCGGCATGAAATCTTGAGATAGACACCATGGCGAGAAAAAAAAAAAAAAAAGGATTGGCGTGCGTGAAACACAATACAAGGAAGATGATGAAGAACTTCAACTACTTGTCTTCATTCAAGTGACTGAGATGGGCCAAGAAAGACTTATACAGTGTACAATTCCGGGGCGCCTGAGGTACTCAGAGAGGAATCGTCTGTCTCACGACTAAGTCGGAGATGGTCGCCAAGAGTACTCAACCGAGGAAGGATCTTCAATCACGCTATACTTTATAATAGATACCTAGATCTGTTTCCGAACTAGACATATGGAGTCTCGGCCTAACATTGCTGCTCGTCACAATAGAGATGCATGTTCATACGAATTACTGTGTCGTAGACTTGGCGCATGATAAGCCGCGGCGGATGTCAATATTACCTGCCTATCTCATCCAGGAACCCGTCTTGTTCGTCCAATGACCGATGAGGCTGTGCCTCTCAGATTTCTTCTGGATCATTTCGAAGGATAATTGACAAAACCGCTTGGCACTCCTTAAGCGAAGCCGGGCAGCGAAGAAGCTAAGCCCCTGGCAACCAGATCAGCGGCCTGTAGCCCCGGTAGTGTCGGGATCTTTAATGTATATATCTCCGTACCCTGAGCCATATGCACGCCAGGCGGAGGGGCATAAACAATGACTCGTGCCGGGAGTGGTGTACAAATGCGAGTGCGAAGACGTTGCTGCATCCAAGTCAGAGTGCCAATGCGGGATGATGTCGGCAAATCAAAGCTCTAGAGGAATGTCCAATCATCTCTGGCCTCTAATTTACAAGGCTGATTGAAATATCCCCTGAATTGCGGCCCAGCCAAAGCTTGCAAAATCTTACCTGCGCCAAGATTAAGCTTACTTCGTTACTCCAATCTAACCCCATGTCTCGGAAGGAAGAGTGGGTGTGTTTCTGCAGGTGAGAAATACCCAGCTCCACATCTTAAAAGTGACTGGCTTGTGCGATCAAAATGGTGGCACGAATTTTGTACTTTGTTATAGAGAGTTAGATAATAGATGCGAGAGGAAATCCTTGTTGTCTAAGTATCTGTTGGGGCGGAACCTCGGGATATTGGAAGTTCCGACAGTTTGGTCTCTCACGCTCTCAAGATTCTGAGAAAATGATGGATAGATAAGCCATCCGGCCCTGATTTTCAATGAAGGTTTCACAGAAGCAATAAGTATAAGCCCATTATTGAAGAACTGGTGGGTACACGGTAGCCACAAGAGTAGAATTGACCCCTCTAAAGCCTATACAAGTTCCTTTAATGCCATAAATAACTGAACTTGAACCTTGACAGAACTTTGACCCTGACATCAACACTTGGACAAATTGAAGTGACCGCCTGAGAAGAAAAATGTTTCTCCACAACCTTATTACACTTCACAAGTCCAACCCATTGCCCTTGGTTTCAAGATCAAAGCCCGTTCCACATAGAGTTTGCAGCTGCAGCCACAAAACCACTTCCTGCCACCATCCACATTTCCAGATCTTCGCCACGGCCCGCAACGCCATTTGTGGGAGCTGGTGTTACAGAGGCCGTTGGAACTGCAGTCACGCCAGGGAGAGTCGTTGCAGTTGCTTTCGTGGCTGTAGAGCTCAATGTTGATCCAGAGGCCGTCGTCGTGGTAACCGCTTCGCCATGACAAGCAGCAAAGATGATTGTCTCGTTCAGCCAAGTTGGCCCGCCTGGCAGCTCAAACATGGCATTGTACCAGCCATTAGGACAAGATGTGGCGAGTCGTACAGCATTGGAACTATGTCCAGACCACCAAGCAGACGCAGCGCTGCCGTAGAGTTGGTAATCGGGGAGCACAGAGGCAGGTGCTGCTGTGGTGAATTTACACCACTCTTCTTTCGCTGGAAAGCAGCCCATGACGCGGTCAATACCGGTAGAGGTGCATGATTCGATTAACTTATCGCCGTATGAATCCAGGGCATCGAGGAGGCTACCTGTTGGCTTAGGCACATCGAAGTACTGAGTCAAATTCGCTGTGACGCATTGCCATGGGTCTCGAGTTGCGGTTGGTTCAACAGAGGGCAGAACTGTTTGATAGACTGCCGAGTCCGACCAGGCGTCTGTGGTCGATATGGCGGCAATAGCTAGCAAAATGAAGGTGTTCGTTCTCATGTTGACGTTGATGTTGCTCGGTCGATGTTGATAGCCTGCAATGGCAAAGAAAATCTCATGAGAAGAGATCAATTCAAATGGGGAGAGACAAAGATGCCAATTTTTACCGTAAATTGAGCGTTTCGCATAGGAAAAATAAGGGGGGTTTGATCTCGGCTGAATAACAGTACGGCCGGAGGTTGTCGGCTTTGCATTGGGTAGTAAATGTCTTGCCAAGATGTTCTAAATGTTACTATTTTTTCTCATGTACGGAGGAGAATTCTGATACTTTCTGCTGTGCCTCTCATGTGTCCGCAGGTTCCTAACCAGGATGCTTGGCCCGAGCCGAGCGAGTTTAGGTCGCTTACCAGTAAGCGACGGAAAATAGGAGTTCAGGGGGTCCCTTGGAATACTGTCAAAGATCTTATTTACGGGCCGGGCCTGTCCCGGTAAGACTTGTTTACCCACATGCGCCTATCACGCTAAGCACTTGGCACGGCTCGAAGTCAGGTCTAGAAATTCGTGCACCTGTCAGGCTGTCACCTGTCAACCTCAACTTCAACCTCAAGAAATCAACAAGCATCTGAAATGACGGAGCTCGATGAAATTGGCTACTCTCGTGAGGGCACAGTCGGCGCCTTCCGCGGTTACTACCGCTTCCTTGTCGACCTGTACATGGATGAGTCCGACATCATCGAGCCCCCAAAGGAAGGATGGCCCACCATTTCGCCGGAATTTCAGCAACTGTTTGGGAAATCGGACGAGGTGATTGCATTGCTCCGCAGTCTGCCTTACATTCGCGAATCCTCGCCCGGCGGTGAATGGCATCCTCCCCATGGTAGCCCCAACTGCTACTGGGCAGACTGGCAATCGTTGGCCCAGGGTGCTCTTAGGAGAGCCGAGGCCAGAGCAGATATGATCACGGTCGACGAAGGTCTCAAGGTCCAGTCTGAGGGTGCCCTCGGTGATGTCCCTGCCCACGTTGTTGGCCTCACTTTCGGCGACCGCGAAAACAAAGTCTTCCTTCTCGATACAGCCCTCGGTATCGTTCATGTAAGTGATGGCACTTCTACGACCCTTTTTTGTCTTGCCCAGACATTGTTGTCCCTTCCCTGCAAACGCTCTCGGACGCTGCTAATTCTGCTAAACTAGTGGCCAGAGTCTGACGGGGGTGGTGATCATCGACGCAACGTTAACAACGATCCATCGTTTATCGAGCCAGTCTACGATGTAGATGAGCATGTTCCAGAGAACGAGATCGAGTGGCGGAACGAGTCCCCGGCTTGGGCTATTATAGACTTTTTCGAACTTCTCAAGAAGCAGTACCACGAGCTGAAGTGGATCCCGATTAATGCTCGACAGGTCATTGATGTCAACGCCTACTATGACCCATCCCAAGATGGAATGATCCCTATGCTACAAAGGATCTTTCGGGAGCACGGCTGGTCGTCTGAGGAGGGCACTATTTATCGCAAGCGAGACTGTTTGGAGGCAGTTAAGATAGCATTGAAGGAGCATTACCCTACATTCGAGGGGTTCTGAATTCCCTCGTCAAACGTTTCTACAAATATACGATGTGTCTATAATCTCGGAATTTCGGATTGCAAATTGAACTTTTCTCTACTCTTTTATTTTCTTTGGTTTGGTTTGAAAAAAAAAAGGGGGTCCCCACCAAGGGCCCGGATCACTTACAGAGCGCCTCATTGCCATACCCTTGAATAAGAGCACGAGCACTTTTGGCCACAGGATCGCTCCTTTTATAAACCTTGCATTGCTGACTGCAGGACTTACTAGTGCGTCAACATTTATCCTCCCGCGGCTTCTTGGCAACAGTGGAGCTTCTGGGGACGTTCCGGTTAAAACCATAGTACTCAAGAGGTGCAGGGGAAAACCGGAAAAGGCACAAAAACACTAGGCCCAAAAGATTAGGAGGAAGCGGTGTTGTTTATTTGTCTGTGCTAGGCCATATTTCCAAAAGTTATGTATATAAGACCAAGGTTCTTTTGGGGTCATGCTCGTCAAGCTTGACTTCCACTGTTGTCCTTGAACTCATTCCCTCCCATCTGTTCCCCGACTTAACCTCCCGTCAACATGCAATTCTTTTTAAGTGCCGTTGCGTTGCTTAGCGCTGCTAATGTCGGTGCTGCTGCTGCCGTCGTCAAAAGAGACTGCAGTTTTACATGGGCAGCTGGGAGCGGAGATACCTGCCAGTCCATGGCGGTGTCTTGGGGACTGACCCAAGCCCAATTTATCAGCTATAACCCGGGCGTGGTCTGTACCGCCCTTGTGGTTGGAAAAGAGTGTACGTTAATTTGGGCTACTCATATTACTTCTGGTTTACTCCCAAGATATCTACTTCACGTACTGACTGCTCCGATTATCTAGACTGCGTCGAGTGGATGGGCGCAGCCCCAGGCACCACCACGACCACAAAGCCAGTGACGACATCCAGCACCACGTCAACTTCAAAGATTGTAACAACGACCACCTCAACTGCCCCCTCTGGACCTTCGCCAACTCAGGACGGAATCGTTGGTGACTGTAAGTAACCACGATATTGGTTCGTTATTGACCATGTTTTAACTCTCTGTAGGCCAAAAATTCCATCTTGCCGCCTCGGGAGATACGTGCGGAGGTATCGTATCCAAATATGGCGGATTCACGCTTCAGCAATTGTGAGCAATTGACTAATGAGCTACTTTCATCCTTTCGGCTGGTTCAAAGCTAACATTTTCAAGCTATTCTTGGAATCCCGCAGTCGGCAATGGTAAACCTCCCGAGTTGGCATGAATGATGAATGCTAATCTGTGAAAAGATTGTTCTGGTTTATGGCTCGGATACTATTACTGTGTTGCTGTTACCGGGACACCAACGAGTACATCACCCGCGGTCACCACAACGGCAGCTCCTGCTGGGCCGTCCCCGACGCAGGATGGGATTGTCGCAGACTGTAAGTTTTTCTCTGAGCCTTCAACTATCCTCAGCTAGCTAAATCGGGGGTAAAGGCAAGAAATACCACATCGCAGTATCAGGTGACACCTGCCAGAAAATCGTGGATACCTACAAGACATTTTCCCTGACCCAGTTTTACTCGTGGAACCCAGCGGTGGGAACAGGTAAGGCCATATCCTATGCCACACCTCCTCAGTTTCACATTACTGATGCCATCTCAAGATTGCTCCGGCCTCTGGCTCGGTTACAACTACTGCATAGCTATCACCGGGACACCAACGACCATCCCTCCAACAACCACCAGTACAGCGCCAGCTGGTCCAACAGTCTCCCCGACGCAGGAAGGCGTCTCCTCCAAGTGTAACAAGTGGTACCTTGTGGCGTCAGGGGATTACTGCCAGAAAATAGCCGACCAGTTCTCTATCACTTTGTCGAACTTGTAAGATCCCCTCCCCTCCACCCGAAGATATTTCGACGACGAAAACAGTTGTGCTAATATGTTGTGCCTTGATAGCTATTCGTGGAACCCGGCTGTGGGAACAACCTGTGGGGGGCTTTGGCTTGGCTATTATGTTTGTGTGGGGTCTTCTTGAGAAGGAAAATCGCCGACGATATTTGGTGTGGGCTTTGGAAAGATATTGTTTAATACATAATGCATTCGACTCCCACTGAAAGGACTTTTTCGCTGACTCACCATTCCAATACTCCTCGAGTTTCGACTGAGGGTCTTCCCCCACATTAATATCGCAGAGATTCTCTTAATGATGTGCTTAACTCTTAGATTATACATAAACCATTGGCTAATTAAGATAATCACTAAGAACGCGATTAATATTAAGAATTGGAATAATCCGGTTAGGTTAACTTTACGATAAGCCTTTAAATCGCAGATAGCCGCTTGAGGAGCTACTTGTACGTGAAACTTTAATTCTAAGGTTTTAATGAACTATAGTTATAGTAAACGCCTCCTTAGTTACTTTCGCAATTACTATCTCTGCTCTTACTTCTTCTCTATTGAATTCTTTGCTTACGATTGTCTTTAATTTCTTTTCTACTCTTATAATAACAAATATAATCTCTAGCTTATTAGTGTTTTAAACATAAGCTACGTTGAGCGATTTAAAAAAAAAATTAAACTTCGACTTAAGCTAATTAAAAAGTTAAAGGCGAAGAAGCATTAATTAAAGAAATAGTGATTTATATATGTGTGAATAATGGTATTCACGTAATCGACGGAACTACGTGAATACGGAGGACGGGCAAAAACAGGGGTTGCAGGACGCAGGGAGTGAAAAGGAGTACTCGACGCTAGCTAATTCGGGACTAGCCCACGATGAGAGCCTCTTATATAGAGCTCTCTTCGACACCTTAGAGTAGCTCCTTAGACTTGAACAAATACATACCTGCAACCAAAGCTTTGCATCGTGTATATCGAGTCTCACTACGATTGACTAAGTTGTTACTTATTGCGGGAGCTCTAGGTAACATAGTGCAATCAACAATATATCTTACTCTTATATTTATATAAGCTTAAGCTCTTCGTAGGGTTACTAAAGATAAAACTAAAAAAGCCCTTTCTTTAATAATAATTAAGTTATGCTAGATTAACGATTATATACGCCCTAAAAATGTTCTTAATAATAATACTCTTAAGTATTATAAACGCTGTATTAAGACAGGGTTTAATATAAAATATAAAGTTATAGTCGTGAAAATTATACCGTTATTAGTAAAGCCTTCGATGCCTTTAATATCTATAGAGATTACTAAAAGAGTTATCAAATTAACCTCTAAGAAGCGCGATTTTCTAAAAAGTAATATTAATATTAAAAACGAGCAATTAGAGGCTTTAATTTAAAAAGGGAAGAACGCTGTTAAATTTAATAATTCTATATAAGCTTGCGAGGAAATTAATGATTTGGCAGGGATCTTAAGCCGAACACTGGCTTTATAATAATTTAAGCTAATTCTATAATAAAATCAACTATAAGAAAGAAGCCTAAGGCGTTACCTAAGGCTAAAGGCAAACCTCTGAATAAAAAAGCGCTAAACATAATAGGAAACTAAAAATCGTTAAAATTAAGCCTAATATTAATAAGAATAAAAAAGAAAAGACTTTAACGTTAACGATGCTAGCGATAACGAGTTAGTATCAGAAACAAGATGTACACGATTTAGTTTTCCTTACTTTTTTATATTATTAAATCTTAATTTGGAATTTCTTATTAAAAGGTTAGTTTAAAGTTAATCTTTTAGTTTAATTTTTTTTTACTTAATATTATTACCAGTATTAATAGTATCTTATCTCGAATGATGCAAACCCCTTGGTTTTACAAGTGAAACGTAAATTTAAGCTTAAATTTAATATCCCAAATATCTTCAAATCCTAGTATATCCGAGATAAAAAAGTAATCAATTCTAATAGTAATTCTTCTCATTTTTCTACAAAATCATAATCTTAAATACCTAGCGTAGCTTTTAATTTATATATTAAAGCTTTATAAATACTAAGGATTTAGTTCTAAACTACTAATTAAATATAACGACGCAAAATAATTAATTATCTAATACCTTATATCTTGCTTATAGCAATATGTGAGCGACAAGTAGAGTATCATTATGTAAGCATAATAGTTAAATACGCTTAATTTCTAGCTTTTGAGCCACCCGCTGCTACCGTAGGGCGGACGGAACCTATGAAACTGTCCAGTTTTAACTCCAAAACACGATAGATCCTCTTAAAGGACTGCCTTACTTTCTTTTAGAAAAGAAGTAACCTGAAATTCTAAATGACACTGAATTCATTTAATCTCTGAGCCTCTTCTGACCTTTGAATCTGTTCTGCCGTCACAACAGTGTTCTAAGTGCCAGGGCTTCGGGCACCTGGAAAACTACTGTAAAAGAGAGCCCATTTGTAGGCTATGTGGAGGAAAGCATGCTACGCAGCAACACGCGTTCCGAGCTTGTAGTACAAAAGGAACTAGGTGCTTACACCTGGCCCCTAAGTGCGCTAATTGCAAAGGTGCTCACACAGCCGATAATAAAGCGTGTGAAGTTCTAATAGCAATCAGGACAATTACTCTCAAGAGAGTAATACTTACGAGAGGAAGAGCGAGATATACGGCGAATGTTGGCTTTCGTTCCAATGAACTCGATTTACTTCCGATACCCATAATCCGCCACCAATAGATATGATCGGGTGATGCAACCCCTCTTACTCGTTATGAATCATCCGATGTCGAACTAAGCAATACGATATACAAAGCGTTCTCGATAGACCAAGCAAGCGATTAGAATGAATCGAGCAAAATAACAATTGCACCATCATTACTGCTCTACTTGTTATTCTAGCGCATAACCTAAAGCTACTCTGAGCCCAAACCTGACACTATCGGGAATCATGGGCTCCAGAAGTTTTGGATATGGATTGCTGCAACAAGGCGATAAGTCATTGATGCCGTCTATCAGCTTCTGGGCTTTCTTTTACATCAATACAACAGTTTCTAAAGAGGCGTTACGGCGATATTGATAGGGTGCACGTAGGGATCCAGGCAGTATACCAGAGGGGAGTAAAATGGTTCTTTCAGTAGTCTCTGCTCTATAGAAGAGAATCAGAGATGAAAAGTCTTATGTAGGCACCGGTAATAGGTCATTCTTCTACCGTACTGCCACAGTACGTCAAATGTGAGGTTGCGTCAAGATACTCAACTTGTCACGAGAATGTCAAAAAATTTAATTAGGTAACCTCTAACGTCACAGTGTGACCGAGAGAATAATTAATATCATATAACATTCAATCTTATCTTCCCTCCAGATTGCCATAGCACAAGCCGAATTGCTTTCTATATTTACACCTATCAGACCTTCGTATTGTCTTTTTCGTGCGTGACCTCGACGTGTTCGAAAGCCTCCCATTGCTTCTGGGATTCCTTTACAATGGCATCTTTTTCTTCTTGGCTTTCAAACACTGTGTGGGAAACGTGAGCATTAGAATCGGATGAAAAGACAAAAGAAGGCAAGTAAATAGGTAGTTAGCAGGAAATAACTTACAGAATGCCAATTCCTCCAAGGTTCTGTTGTGGGTCTCGGGAAAGAGAAAATAGACGAAACAAATCTCGAAGCTGATCCAGCAGATATAAACGATTAGATATTTCCAGGTGATGGCGTCGAGAGCGATTGGATTCACAAACGTAGAGAAGAAGCCGATGCTTTTGCTGAAAAGTTGGAACCAAGCCACACCTTTTGCTCGGACGTAAAAGGGAAACAGCTCAATCAGGTAGGTATACGTCAAAGAGCTGAATGCGATCGAGTAAGCAGGCTGGTAGAGGAAGATAAACGCAATCACGGCAATACCAGCTGAATGAGATCCAGTGGTCATTTGCCGAGCCTGAGCAATGGTCCAACCTGTATAGACGCAGAGCAAACAAGATGTACAAAGAAGGTACATTTTCCGACGCGGGTACCGGGGAGTGATGAGAGCCAAGCAGACGATTTCGACAAGACACCATGCTTGCAAGCCAACGTTGATTTTGTTCTGAATTAAAGGGTCGGTGTACCCAATTTCTTTGAGTATTTTGACGAGATACGCGCTGATCAAGGTATTACCGGAAAATTGAGTGAAAATTCCCAGCGCTGCTGCGATGAGGCAGCGTCGTCTCATGCCTGGAGTTTCGAATAATTCGAACCATGATTTCTTGCGGCTCTCGTTCTCAATCTCCAAAGCGCGCTTGATCTGCGCATATTCCATACGTGGGAGTTCAGCACTCTCATCGCCCTCGGCATGATACTTGATTAAGATTGCCAATGCCTCATCTCCGCGGTCTTTCGACACGAGCCATCTTGGGGACTCCGGGATGAAAAAGATGAAAGCCAACTGAAACATAGATGGGCTCAACTGCAGGATACTGGGCAATCGCCAGCTCCAATCGCTCCGGACCCGCAATGTTTGCAAGATAATCCCTGCAGCAATGAGAGCCCCGACGTAGTAGAACGAGTTGAATAAAGCGCCGAGCCTGGCACGCTCCTTGGGGTGAGCAAGTTCGCCGATCAAAGCAGCTCCAGCAACGAGACAATAAGGGAACCCATGGCCAAGCAATATGCGGGCGAACACCCACATAGTTACTGTTGGCTTTGACTTAGCAAATGTTCCAATATGCTCGGAAAGGATGTGCCTACTATTGACAGAAAATGCCTGGAGAATAGATCCAGCAACCATAACCAAAGATCCAAATACAATCGACCACCTGCGCCCAAAATAATCGGATACGATGGCCACGAACGGGAGAGAAGTGATGGCTCCCAGGCTATAGGAAGCTGATAGTATACCGAGGGTAGCACCTTTTGGGTGGTTGAAAGCCTCCTGCCAGTAGGATAGAGATTGCAGACCGTTAAGCATGGAGGAATCGAAGCCCGTGGTTGCCTCAATCCCAAGACAGCAGGGAACGAGGAAGAGGTACAGGGTTCTCAAATTCGGCTTGCGATACCACGGAGTTTTGTCATTTTCGATGAGCTGCTCAATGACAGGGTCGGAAGCACCAATGGCGACCATCGTAAAGGTGTGCTGAATTGTTGAGGAATATTCTGAAGGTGTTGAAGCTGATTTTGCAATCAGATTGTTGTCCTGGAACGCCTACCGACTGTGTCGGAGTTCTTATAGACTCGTAAATGAGCATGAGCATATTGTGGTGGAATGAGGATTGTCTATTACCAACCATATGAACGGCAACAACTCCTCCCCCCAGAATCACCAACCCGCTACCCCGTGTGTATTAGTCTTCTAGGGAGGGGAGGGTTTGCGGGGTATTGGTATTGGTATTAGTGTTGGCGCTTTGGTATCCATGATGTCGGCCTTCTAGCCAATTGTATCCAGACATTCCCGCTACTTACCGTCGCAATTATTCTGTTTCCCTCCCCCATCGTTTTCAGACCACAGCCCCGGTAGTGATTGTGTAGTAGTGATCCTTTATGGTAAAGACGCGGCGCAAGTTGGACCGGAGAGATGACTTAATAGCGCTCCAATAGATCGGAGGTGGATCGTATCCGGAGCGAAACATGTCGGGGCGGCGGGCACGGCACGCTGTTCTCCAATGAAACCAAATCATTCCTGAACAATCATTTTGAGCTGCGAGTATATTGAAAGATACACACCCGCATGTTGGGGTGTTCTAGGCGGAGACCGCGGGGTTGGGGTGAATGTGTCGGCCTCGAGCCAATCGCATCCATTTATTCCCGCCAGTTGCCGGTGCTGCTATTTCTCCTCAGCCCATTCCCAGACGCGCGGACCCTTCGTATACGTGTACTTCCAGGTCTGTCTGTGGTCACATTCTTATCCAAATGGCTCGGCTCGCGTCGAGCGGGTGAAGTTTAACTTTCTGCATTCATCATTTCTGTGCGCTGCTGTGTCGTCAGAATAATTCAAGACCCATGTGGCGCAGTCCAATTAGCCAGCTTCGCTGCTGTAATGGAACACTTCTGTGGCTTAAGACGTACTTGTGCCAAGATATTCTGGATTAATTTACCTTCATAGGGAAAGATGGAAGGACTAGGGGAACTGTGAAAAGTGTAAATATAGAAGGGGAAGCTCTCCCAATAGAAGGAAACCCGTCGTCCATTGAATTTGACTTTGCGGTCGTTGTTCATCAACTATGGCTCTTCTGTTTACCGTCTTCCTCTTTGCGAGGTCGTGCTATGCTGTAACGACGGCATATGCTATTGCAAGCAGGCTACCTGTGAATGCTGCTCGAATTGATCCAGCCCCCGTTGGTTTCTCGTATGCTAAGTTGCTTTCGATCTTTCTGAGGTACTAATTATGATTTAGGTATGATTATGGATTTGATGAGTGGTGGTTCAATGTGGGCAACACACGGAGTTGCACATCCAACCTTGAGAACTTGACGGGAAAATGGCCATTAGTCCGTCTAGCCGGTGGCATGGAGTACGGAAGTTAGCCCCTGAAATTCAGTTCTCTGCTAATATATAACAGTGACACTAGCGTATTTGACCCTGATCTCGCGGTTACCAGAGTCAATGCAAATATTACGGGCATAGCGGATGCACAATACTATGGTCCTCTGTACCTAATAGAAGTTCTTGCAAAATATCCTGGGCCTATTATTTTCGGTAAGATGCTAACAAATCGCTAAGGCTATCAAATTTTTAATCTGGCTCTTGTCTATAGGTCTTAACCGGGGCGCCGGAAACCTAAGCAACACTGTTCTCGCGTCGAAGTACCTGAAAACCGATCTACCAAACCTGGTTGCAGTTGAATTAGGCAATGAGCCAGTAAGTTTTTGATACCCCCTCCCTCCTCTGAATTACTCTTAACTAATTTTTGATAGGATAGTAAGAAGCCCGAACCGCCTAACAGGTAATCAATTAGCTGATATACTGGCATAGTTTTTGCGTTTACCGGCGCTCATTATGGCAGTAATATCTCTGCCCCTCAATTGATTGTTGTTCAAGCTGGTGGCGTTGCTGCTTGGACACCCACAGTTGAAGCCGCCTCAGAAGTTGAGTGGCAGTTGGCTATTGGAAAAGCTATGCACACAAGACATATTGTTCAGGCTGGAGGTTACGTTGCGCCCATTTCTTACACCAATGCAACATACCTTTTCTCCCAAGAGACAAAGGACGCACTTAAATACGTCGGATCCTTCTCACATCACTTTTACCCGCAGTCGATATCGCCACTAGCTATAGGCATCGGCGCGCCGAATTTGGAGCACCTAATGAGCCACGTAAACACCTCGAAGAACGTGGAACCATTTGCTTTAGATACTGCGGCAACAGATGCTCTGGATCTGGATTATGTTTTTGGTGAAACAAATACCGGTAAACGGCGACTATTCCTGACTACTGGGGGCCCGCTTAGAGTTTAGCTAACTGTTTTAAAGTGTCTGGCGGCGGTTCTCCAATCATCTCTCCTACGTTTGGAGCTGGAATCTATATTCTAGATTATGTCCTTCGCGCTACTAGTAGCAATATTGTGCGCCTAAACTTCCATTTCCAGTCCTACGGCACTTCGTACTATATCTGGTGGGACAAGACAAGTATCCGATCTCCATACTATGGTGGTTACGCTGCGACTGATATTTTGGCCGGCCAATCATATATTTCTGCTCTGGATAACGGCACGACAAACTATGCAGGGTATATCATTTACTCGAAATCGAAAAAGCCATCAAAGGTAGTCCTTATTAACACTGATTATTTTGACGGTAATGGGACTCGCTCAACTCATGATTTTGTTCTCTCTGGTCTTACGACTAGAACACTGTCAGCTAAACGATTAACCGCTGCTAACGCTCTGTCCCGCCAAGATTTTGGGCAGGCGCCGACGTATGGAGGACAGTCTTTTTCCAACACCGGCTGCAACCTATGTGGAGAAGAGGTGGTAGAACGAGTATCAGTCAAGGATGGGAAGGCAACATTCACGTTGTTTGCTTCCGAGGCACTTGTGGTTAGTCTGTGAAGAGTTGTATATATCAAGGCTTCGGGGTAGAGGAGTGAAAATTATCCCTTCCACTCCCCTTTCGAACGTTCTAAACGTGCACGATTAAGGTAGTGGACAAAGCTCAAATAGGCGTTCTGATAGGTTGGAACTCTCACAAAAGGATTAAAGTGCGCCACCTTTGCATCCACTTTACTCCACCCTTCTCGCGAAATGCAAAAAGGTTCGAAAGGGGGGTGGAAGGGATAGACACCTCACAGGTCTAAAAGATTCTATCGAGATTTCCCAATGCTGAGGTGAGACCGATTTGGTCTAGCACTGCTTTCTTTACTTTGAAAGCCTCAAGTCTTCCTCTCAAACCTGCCAATAATTGCCGTACAGTCCACAGTGAGGTAGGAGTAATGATTTGTGGTGTTCTGGTTTGCGGGATGTACAGCACCCCACAACTTATATTTAGCGAAACGCTATTTCCCACCAAAAGTCACCCTTTACACTTAACAACTTAACAATAGTAACCAACATTTGACGTTAATTCCTTTTATTTATCTCTTTGTTATAACGTTACAGTTAATATATTATACTTAGATTTAATTTTAATATAAGTTTTGTTGAGTTAGAAGTAAATTATCTCACGTGTTATTACAAAATCCACGTTTCCCCGCAAAAGTGACGCGAAACGGCACGTGCCATTTTAAAGCTTTATAATTCAGGTAAACAAATAAATTACGTAATATTCTCTGCTAATAAAAGTTTGGCTACGTACTAATAAATCTTATCTTAAAAAGAATAATAAAGTATATAAAGAGCCGGTACTGTTATTAAAGTCATAATAGTACGAGTTTTGGTGGGAAATAGTGTTTCGCTAAATATAAGTTGACTAGTACTGTAGCCCTTACCGTCGGTATTGAGCCAATAATACCGTGCCATTCCCGCCAGCTGCCGTCGTACCTTCGTAGTCATTCTGTCTAGACCATCTTGGCGCACCGGCTCCACTTACTCCAAAACCTCGTCTATATGAATTTCCCAACGTATTCTGATCATTCCTCCGGTACTAAGTATTACTGTCTTGGAGAAATGGCTTGTCACCCGATGTCTGGGCTAGATCGTATCCCCAGCGAAGCAGTCAAATCTTACCCCACTAAGGTACGTAAGTGTCGGGGCGCCCACGCTGCTCTCCAATGAAATCAAACCATTCCCGATACTCTAATTAGCTGCTGGGATTATGTAGGGTTAGAGCTTTGGCTCTCGGAGCTTCCCGCTTTCTACTTAGTCGTAGTTTGTGCTTGTACATATTTATTGACTGGTCAAAGAATACGGCTACATTGCTTAGCTTGTATCCAATTAATTTTACTCACTTTGTCAGAAGACTCGACTTCTTCCAAGAAATACTCACACGACTTTTCTCCCTCCGATAAATTGTGTGTGGCCTTGGTTGATTACCCTCCTGTTGTTGAAACAACCGCCCTATGGAGCCGAAGATTCCCTTTCTGGAGGCTACGCCTCATTCCAAGCAGCTCGTTGTAAAAGGCAAGCCGTTTCTTATCCGGGGGGCAGAGCTACAAAACTCGTCTTTGTCATCAGCAGAGTACATGAAAGATGTCTGGCCGAGAGTGGTTGAGGCGAATATCAATACTGTACTGGGCTCTGTTACCTGGGAGCACATTGAACCAGAAGAAGGCCACTTCAATTTCAAAGAGCTTGACAGAATTATTCAAGATGCACGCGAACATGAATTACATCTGATTCTTCTTTGGTTCGGTTCCTTCAAAAATGGTCAGTTTATAAGGATTTTCCCATCAGAGGAAGAATAGCTCTAATAGTGGAGCAGGTTTCTCTACATATACTCCGGCTTGGGTAAAGACAGATCAAATGCGATTCCCTCGTGTAAAGTTGCGGAAGGCTGGTGGTCGGATGGAGATCGGAAACACGCTTTCGATCTTTCACTCGGAAGCTCCCAAGGCCGATGCGAAAGCTTTCAAGGCATTGATACAGCATCTGAAAGAGGTGGATGAGAAACATTCCACAGTCGTCATGGTTCAGGTGGAAAATGAAGTCGGAGTTCTTGGAGACTCCAGAGACGGTTCAGTGGCAGCGAACTTGAAGTTTAACGCTCCTGTTCCTGATGATTTACTCACATTCTTGACCAAAGATTGGGATGGTCTAAATAACACGATAAAGGGAAATCTGCATTATTTTCGGAGCCAACAGTCGATCAAAAATTCTTCATGGGAGTCTGCCTTTGGATCAAGCACAGCGACAGACGAGTTGTTCATGGCGTATCATTATGCGTGTTACCTTAGCCAAGTCGCCGCAGCTGGAAAAGCTGTATATCCCATACCCCTTTTCACCAACGTATGGCTTGCCAAGTCCGACAATGATATCAATGGCAATCCAGTTGTGGTATCCGGTGGAGCAACTCCAGGAGAGTATCCTTCCGGAGGCGGCGTTTCATCGGTCCTCGATGTCTGGCAACATTTTGCAAAGTCCCTCGACTTTATAGCACCAGACATCTATCAAGCTGACTACAAAAATATGTGCGCTGCCTACCGACATCGCAACCAGCCACTTCTCATTCCAGAACAACGCCGTGATGAGTATGGTGCTCGACGAATATGGTATGCCTTTGGGAGCCATCAAGCCATAGGAACTGCACCCTTTGGCATTGACACCCTTGAAGAGCCCCACAACCCATTCAGAAATCATTACGGCCTCCTCAAGAAGGTGGAATCTCTCGTGCTAGAAAGTCAGCGACGGCCCAACTCTACCATTGGGTTCTTTTTTGACGAGGCTGTCGACAGCAGAGCCAAATCAGAATCGCTTGAGGCTGCTTTGGGGACCTGGAAACTGAAGATCGAAAGATCATTCGTCTTTGGCAAACCGGGCCCAGGCTTCGGCATGGTCATCCACCTCCATGACTCGCGCTTTCTTCTCATCGGCGAAGGCTTCCAGGTATCTTTCACATCATCGAATCCAAACAAGCCATTCACAGGTATCCTGCATTTCGTCGAGAAGGATATCGTTGATGCAGAAACTGGAGAGCTGAAAACAATAAGAATGCTTAACGGCGATGAGACCAGAAATGGCAGGTCCTGTATGATGCCTGGCGAAGACCCTGATTATGGCGGGTTCCCTATTGCGGTTACCATCCCAGCTCGCACGAAGATTGCCGAGTGTGAGCCTTATGCCCTAGAATGGGATGATTCTATGTAAATCCATATGAAAATGCCTCAAGTTTCACCAAAGAAGTAGGAAATCTCATAGACTAGAAGGATATTTTATGCCAGTCATGTCAGAGGATTAATCTTATCAAGTTTCCAGTCGGCATATTAGTGAATGGCCTTAGTCTGCTCCTCTTGTAACCATTGAATCCTCCTCAAAAAGTACCTCTCGGGCTTCACCAACAGCAAATAATCCAAATATATGGCCCACGTAATCGTGTCCACTAACATCAAGGGTGTCTACCTCACCGATACTCGATCATAAGCTTTGTGCGTCAGTTCTAAAAAAGAATTCATAGGAAATCTCCTTGGACCTGCACTTTAGGGCAAGTGCATTTTCCTTCGCCAAGTAATATTTGCTGAGCTGTCATTCTGTCAATATTCCCTCTGTTCAAGAAGTTAAAAAATACTTCCCCCGATGTAAATCACGATGTTCATCCTTATAGAGTGCCGGACCTGCTTTCAACTGGGCTCCGTTGGGCAGGTCCTGAGCAGATTTACCATACAGCCGCCTTCTAAATATCGCTGTCGTTTACCAATGAAAGATGGAGACTTATTGGGACTTGTGAAAGATATGCTGCTTGCAGTCACTCTCACAGAGCTGTCGCTGATCTGGTACCTGCCAAGGTTGGCGTCTCGTATATATAACCAGTTAATGTTAGGAAGTGCTTTTAATCTCGACCCATCAGATGTGGACAATGTCTTCTGCTTTAAGTCCTGCCGGCTTTACGGAGGGCCAACCTTCCCTAGGCCAGTCGCTAGGCACAAACACAATCAAACCGTTTTGCACTACGTACATGACCCTCAGCGCCGACGTATTCCTATAGAGTAAGGCCTGAATCAAAAACCGGGTCAATTGTTCCTTGTCCTGCTTAATCTTCAGTCACCTCTCTCAGCTTGTATTCTTTGCAACGTCTTTGGCGTTCAATGTGTGCTCGATTCGATAATTGTTGCGAGCCGTCCCCTAACCAACTGTTTTCTAACTGGCATTTAAGGTTTTGATACAATTATTAGCTAGCTTCTTTCACTTGGACAGTGTATATGTCTAGCAAAGCCCCAGAGTAAACCGTCTCCTTTGATATCAGATCAGCCTACAGTGCACGTTCTCATTTTTCATCGAGGTTGCTGATTACTTCTACCACCAGGTCTTTGAGACGGACGTTTTCAAAACAATCCTCAATATTGTTAAAATATGCATGATTTGATAATGATCTTAATTGATCATACTCTCCACAGAGAGTGGGAAAGCATAGTTATATAGAAAAGGCATGCTAAACACACATGCGGGGACCGAAGTCACGCTAACGGAACCCTACTTCAACAAATATATGTCTCAAATATTGATCTTTACAATTCGCGTCTTCGTACACTGTCCAAAGGAATGTCCACTGTCCTCACTGATATCGTATATCGGAGTAAAAATCTATATTGTTGATTCAATTGCTCTATCCGGCGGATCGGAAATTCTCCGGCTGGTAGCACCAATATCCCTCCGAAGCCATCCGTAGGTCGCTATCTATGAGCGACTACGTTATTTATCAACGTCGAGATTCTCCATATTGTTCTCCAATCAACCGATCTCGAGAAGCGTTGATATGTTCTACGAAGAAGATCGAACTTTCGGCGGTGGACCATTTCTTTCACATTTCGAGGTGTTTTATTTCGTTACCTAGGCTAACAGATTAATGACCGTGTGCAGTTGCTCTCGCCGTTTCAATTCCGGCCACCGAGCTGGGTAGGCTATCCAAAAGCATACCAACTTCACGAGTCACCATGGCTGCAGCTGTCTCCCTCCGGGTACAGTATTGTCAGGGACCATATGATCAAGTTGCTACAAGACAACACGACGTTGGACTAAGAGCTTTGGGCCAATCCAAATTTGACCCAGTTTTCTGACCCAAGATGAACGGATGAACGACGAATTTTGAACATGGTTGAACCATACTCCAGAGCTATGACTCAACCAGAGACTCGCCACTCTCAAATTCTATTTGTCATAAGTGTTTACCATTGGGCCGTATGGTGTCTGCGACTATTGCATAAATGTAGCAATAGCATCATGGACAACACGTGCGCGTTCTACAAAGCTTTCATTGTGGCTTGGGTGACCATCAAGTCCTATGAGATCGGATGGACTCGATACAGTACTTCCGATATGTTCATCTTCGTTCATGGGTAGATGATGGTTCAAAAGAAACCTTACCATCCATTTGTCCAGTTTGTACTTCTGCAACTCAGTACGGTAGCGAAAAGCGTGTTGAAAAGTGGTAAGACGGTTAACCTTTGAATTCTGTGAGTCTTTTGCCTATAGCAGGGAGCGGCCACTGTCTTACCGTCAATCGCAGTGATGGCCAATATTGTTGAAGTTCGATAAGTGCTTCAAAGTTTGAATTGAGACGTGCCCGAGTATCAACCAACTCCTCCTCTGGGCCGAATAACAGAGTGTGCAGTAAAACGGAGGAAGAAATTACCGCCAGATGACCGACGCCAGCATAGACTGCTTTGCACCCTGGAATGTCCCGTGACAACTTGATAAGCTTGCTCGATGAAGTTGCATGATATTTGCAACGCGCTGCGTAGGTCTTTGACAATGATGAAGGCCGATCGACATCGAGATGCTGGAAGTAAAGTAAGGTCGAATAATGATGGTAACCTAGGTGGAGCGCCACAAACGAACCACCTAATTCTTTGCGGCTGTGTAAAAGAAGATTTTGCTCATTCAGTCGAATATGGTCTGGTAGATTTTCATTCCAGGACTGTAACTGTTGAGCGAGAATGGAAATGGCTTCATCTATATCTGTTTCGGGAAGATCTTCTGCAACAATTTGCCTGTTGAGGTCCTGGATTGGCGCGAAAAATCCGGCAAGAATGGACGAAAATGCCCAAAGGCCGGATCCACGGGGGCCATCAAAGGTTTCTTGGCCGATTTCAAGGTGATAGAAGACGTCGTCGTCCATAGGTAGATCTACAGCACGATTGAAATCGTCCATCTTTCGGGGTAGATTCCGCCCTGCTGAGCACCAGCGGTCTGCCATGAAAAGACTCCACCATACCCTTCGTTTGGTCTCCCGCAGGATGATTGAATCAGACGGATCTGATACTGTGATTCGCAGGATTTCTGCCATACGTATCGCAATTCCATTGTAGAGTGCTTCCGAGGTCGATTGCAATGATGCTGAGGAGAGATTGGTCAGAAGGATACAAGTTTGAATGTTTTCCAGGCATATATCTTCGAGGTCGAGATGCAAGCAACGTTTGGATTCATCCAGAAAGCATTGGGCAAGTGAGCGAATCTCAGGGTCAGGGTAGAACCGACATCCGAAGCTGAGAATCGCATACAGCAGTCCAGTCTTCAAGGCTTTATCTCGAACTGCGGCTCGCAAGCTTGGCAAGTGAAACACACTGTGTGGGCGGTCGTGGATATAATGGATGTAGTGCTCGACCAGGACCTCGACCACTTCGTCTGGGAGGGTCAACCGAGGGTTTTTGATCGAAGGATCGGAAATCAGATGCTGAGGCGAGCGTAAGGGCGGAGGAGGGTTAGGGGTTGAGTGTCGTGCATGAGTGCATTGAACCTTCCTCCGATGGCACTGACGGCAAGCTTGCCCAGCACTCCATGGAACGCATTTCTTCTTTCTCTCTCTGCACTGCTTGCAAGCGGTTGCGTCTTTCATGATATTTGAGCGGGTCCGGTATATAGACAAACCCCATGAAAAGCTCGCTGGGTGCTGGAAATATGGGTTCTCCTTCGCGATGCGAGTATATGGTGGTGTTGACGCAGAGAATGACCTCGGCCATTGCACAAACTGTCGTGCGGGGTCGGCGGGGGAACGAGAGTCGCGGTCAAAAGTCTGGAGAATGTAGCGCTCTAAGCCTTAAATAGTAATATTCGTGCCCTATCCCTTCGGCCGCTGAGACATGGACACGCTAAAACGCGTAAATTTCTAAATAGCTTTTATTTTGTGATCTGAAATCACGAGTCGAGTCCCCCCCCTTTTTTCTTTTCTGTTTATTTTATTATTATTTTTAAGTTTAAATTAATATCCTCAATGCCTTTATTCCTTAATGCAATTTCCCTATTTCTTTGTGATTTTGTATTACTCGGTAAACATAAGCTGGTTAGGGATCTCGGAAGATCAAGAGATAGCTGTATCACGTACGGAAAGACAACTACTAAGTATTAGGTAAGAACACTATTTGAAGTTGAGTACAAAGCTCCTATCTAATGGTAGACGTTCTAGTCTTATATAGAACCTTCGTAGTCCTCAGAACCTGGACCATGGCGGTCCGTCGGTCCGTCATGTGACTCACGACTACGAAAACCTGCTGCCATTTTACCGTGACAGATAACAGTACTATGATGGGATAACTAAGGTATAAGACTGTGTTGGCTCCCGGGGGCCGTACTCCCAGGAACCACTCGGTTCCTAAGACTACGCCTAGAACACTCCCTCCTGGGACCCTGCGGGTACGCCCGTAACAGCTGGCACATCATGATCTGCTTGGCGCTTGAAGGTCATGTGATATCGCGCATTGTCCTTTATGGACTTCAATTTGAAGATTTGAAAAGCAAACCCTGGTGTGGCGTCTAAATCTGAGATTGGACTTTGAAAAAAGAGGAGGCGAATGGATATATGTCTTCAAAGCATGGATTGAGGGTTGTTCTTTCATATTCTTTCCGGACTTCTTTTTGTGAACTCATTCGCTCCTCCAACTATCAGCCTGCTTGCTGCTCTGATGATATATCCACCCAAAGCCATAAATCACCGCGTTAGGCATCGTCTGAAGAATGTGCGATGCTAGGGTATCAGGCGAGTGCCAAGTCAGTCAATCGCTGCTGAATATGTCGACCCATTCATGTCCAATTATTCTGATCGCGAGCAGTGTTCCTTGTCGTGCCTCCTGTCTCCACCTCCAAGAACCGAGAGAATTCTAGCTTGAATTCGAGCAGCATGGCGATCGAACCAACGTGAAGTGTAAGTGACACTGGGAGTATCCGAGTAGGGAGACTTGATCGTGCAAGTACACGTGGCTGTCTCAAGGTCCATACTTCGCTGCTAGTGTCCTACTCATTCAAGGATACCCGCATGATCAAAGGATCCAAATCAACCTGACGAAGCACGGAAGTTGGGCCTAAAAGGAGATTGAGATATGAACAATGAAACTCGAACGAAGATCATGGTCTATAGTCTGGCGGAAGCGTACCATAGCCCGGCTGGGGAGAAAGATGCGCAGGACTGGGTGGTGACAAAGAGGCCGGCGAAACCGGCGAGACTGGCCTCGAAGACGCCACCGAGCGGCCAGAAACGCTTATATGCTGAGGCGGCTGCGTACCAGTTCCAGGGCGAGACACGTCGTGTATGTCTGGAGCTAGAGTTGTAGCAGTAGAAGAAGGCCGAGGTTGATAGCTAGGCAGTGGTTCGTCTCCACGTCGCGGAGGGAAATCTTGGAGAGGATAAGACGGAGGTTTCTTTTGGAAACTCTCTTTCGCCCAGATGCGTATCAAACTCGCCGAGATGGCGGCTGCTCGGCCGCTCTGATCTGGGTGACGATGGGAACGCCACAGGCAGAATCCACAGCCTAGTCCTATGGAAAGGACGACGAACACTGCGATTCCAACTCCCAGCCCAATCTTGGCTGAGTATGAGAGCTTTTCCTTTTTGTGCTCCTCCTCGGGTATATATGTGGGGGAGCTGTAGGGCAAGGGCCTGCAGCTAATATTCGTATCGCTGGCGAAGTTTTGCCCGATTCCACTGCAGTTGAAGCTGTCCATTGAGCTGTCGATGATTGTATAATTTTCGACTGTGACAACCTTTGGAAGATGAAAGCTAAGAACAGTTAGAGATGAGATCTTTTGAAGTGGTAAAGGGGGGCTCACGAGGTCAAATCCCCCCTTACTTCAAACGTGCCACCAACGTACTCAAGAGAAGAGAAGCCGTCTCCAAAGGTAGTAAGGCGATCGTTCCCATATACTTTGAAGTTCTTGTCCACGCTCACCAGGTTTGGGAAAGAGATCTCCTTCAAGATCTCATTTTCAGTGACATAAAAGCCGCCATATTTACCGGTCGTACTCAACTGTACCAGGGATGGGACAGTCAGGTATTCAAGTAATGGATTTATAAATGCACTGAAAGAGGCTAGGCTGGGAGAACTTATTGTGATGCTCTGGCAGCCCCGCAAAACGAAAGATGTGTTTTCGGTACTCTGTAGGTCGCTCGTGAACGAAACACCGTTCTTGCTGTCCACAAAGACATTTGTCCCCTGTATATCATCGCTCATGGTGCCGTTGAGATAAAAAGACCCTCTGTTGTCGAAAAACGCATTTATCTTCGAAACGTTGACGAGATTTTGAAATCGGAGCTGACTGATGTTGTGTTGATACAGATCCATGGTTTCGACCTGTAGCGACTCGGGCATCGTCCATGTTTCAAGCGCTGGGGCATACAACTTGATCGCTCCTACTTTTGAAAGAGACGGCAGCTCTAAGTTTTGGAGAGTCTCAGCTCGAATCTCCAAATAGCCCTGAATCTCTTCCAAGCGTGGAGAACTGAAGCTGAGAGGGACTGTAACAATATCCACGAGCTGCCTGTCCCAGACCCTCCCATCGACGCCATCAGTAGGATAGATCAACACATCTCCACGAATGGTCACCAAGTTGGGCAGCTCCACAGGAGTACTTGTCACTATGGTGATGCTGGAATCGATAATTGTGCAACCTACGATCCGGTCCATATCGGATTGATTCTCGATTCTAATATTAAAAAGATCATTCAAAGGGGTGCATGGATCAGTAGCATTTGTTGTGACTGTACGCGAAATCAGGACCGTTCTACTGTCGGAGAAGGCAATGGATTTTAGCTGGTCATACCTTGGGCAAGAACAGGCGCAATTGCGAAACAGAAAGACAAAAGTTTGAGGGAATGCATGGTTGCAGAGAGCAACAACAACTCTACGGGTACAGACTGGCGAGAATTGAAGAGCAAGGACTATTTGACCGACATGCAAACTATGCTGGCATAACGCGCATCTGGACAGGATGAAAAGAGCAAGAAGGAGAACGAGAACTGAAAGAGAATGCGGCGGCAAGGAGATGATAAAGCTCGAAATCCGTAATATCCTTAACGAGGCATAGTAGGATACCGCATGCGATGGGTGCTGCACAGCGTGCACTGCAGGCTGCAGCTGAGGCTGCGGGGCCCTTGAACAACGCCATAGCCATTGGACGACAGCGGTTTGCTTACTGTGTGCGATAGTATATTGGCCTTCCGCATTGGGGGCATCCGAGCTCAAAAGAGTGCTGCTGGCCGTTGCCAAGGTCTACTCAGCCCTGAGAATCATGTGGTGGGCAGAACAGGAGATAAGGTCCCGAATATCTGGACCAGACGAACAAAACATGAAGATTGTGGATGGCCTCATGTCAAGGGTGTGAAGTGCAATACTTAAATTTTGAATTATGTGCTGATACTGAGAATGAGAGGACGCAAGAGGAGGACGATGATAGAGTGTTGTTTTGAGGTGGAGAATCTCGCCAAGGAATTAAGCTTAAAGGGAAGAGGCGAGGGATCGGGATCTCGGCGATTGGCCCAGATTTTCCCCTCCACCAAAACTCCACCACGCCACAGTTCGTGATAGACGATTACAGACACCAGACATCATCTGTCTATTGCTCAACCAACAACAGCAATGGCCAAATCCAAGAACAAACGAAAGCAGCAGAGTCAGCCAGCCGATGGCTCAGCAAAGAAGATCAAGACTTCAAATACAATCACACCTCCGCCGGAGAGAGGCCTCCTCGAACCCAAAACTATCCAAAGTGTTGGACTGACCGACGATGACCTCGAGCTGGCAATCGATACCCTCAACACTCTGGCCGAGAATCCCAGTGTGATAAAATCGAAAGCCTGCAAAGATCTGCGGACGGCTGTCTATGAATTCCGCAATGCCTGTACCACGGGCTTCAATGCAGCTGTTGATACGAACCTCACTGCTCGAATCAGTGGCGCATTGGCAGATGGAGGCTATACAGAGGCACGAATTCTGCTGGCAGAGATGAGGATTAGAGGGCAGACACCGAAATTGGGAGCTCTGTGTCGTTGGGTCCGAGATCTGGATGTTGTTAGTGGATTGGCAGAACAACTGGCTGGTGATGAGAGATCAATAAAGGAAGCAGAGCTTTTGGTCGTTTTGGATGCTATTCTCCGCCTTACTGGACCGACAGACTACACCTCAGATGGAAAATTTGTTTCCGGCCCCATTATTCCGAGAGAAGCGTGGGATTTGAGGGATAGCAGAGAGAGGAGGATGGTCTACGACAGTGTTCTTGATCAGAGCATCTTCACTACCCTTCCTTACAACCTCAAATCACAATTCCGAATTATCGAGACAATCCCAGGCCTCCAACGAAAACCTGCGAACCTCCATCCTGCAATTCTTCATGCCTCGAGCGACGATGCTATACTTCTATCCTCAAGTCCACCTAAATCAACACACCACAAACATCCGATCGTCCCAAATTTACACCTTCTCAAGGACATCCTGTCACCGAGCGAGTGTGAACAAATCATCGGTGCTGCCGAACTGATAGGGTTTACACCCGATGCTCCAATTCGTGCGGAGGGAGAAGAAAGTAGTGTTCTGGCACACAACTTTTACTGGATTGCGGACAATGCCTTCTGTAACAAGCTTTGGGCTAGAGTATCACCATTCGTACCTGCGAATGTCGGAGGCAAGAGTGTAAGAGGTTTGAACAGGAGATTCAGGGTGTATAGATATGTTCCTGGTGCAGAATATAGAGCTCATATTGGTAAGTTTCGTCCATCACTTTCAACTTCACCGCTAACAAGTCAAGACGGTGCATGGCCTCCATCTGGAATAAATCCCAAAACCGATGCGTACATCTACGACTCCTCCCCTCCAGCAGCAAAGCAGTCCTCCCTCTTTACTTTCCTCATCTATCTCAGCGACGAATTCGAAGCTGGAGAGACCACTTTCTTCCTACCTAGTGCGAGGGAAGGAAGCATGAATGCATATCCTGTCAAACCCATTCAAGGAAGTATTGCATTATTTCCCCACGGCGAGACAGAAGGCAGTCTGTTACATGAAGGTACTGGGGTTCGAAAAGGAACGAAACCTTCAGCAAAGTATGTCATCCGTACAGATGTCTTGTACGATGTTGATACATAGAAATGTAATATTTGAAGCAATTCAAAAGTGTTTTCTTTGCTAAACTAACAAAAGTAGGTGAGCAAAACCCTCCGTGCAGACCATCTCACCTTTGAATTACTCCCCATGAATTATCTCCTTCCCTCAACGGCTGGATGTTCGGCCCGACCTCTTCCTAGTGTTTCCCATCGATTTAGGATAAATCCTCAAACCTGGTATGATGGTCCCAGCATCACAAATCACCAATCGCACCCCTCACGTATGAACACCAAACGATCGCGGGGTATGCATGCACAACCAAGACCCAATTCATCAAGATCGGTCCGTCTCGTGGACAGTGGCTTCTCACCCGCAACTCTATCCATTTCCGCCAGCCGGATCTGTCGACCTGGTGATCAGCCACCGATGCTGATCGAGGTCCTCCTCTGCTTTCATTGGAGGTATATATCTCTTTTCTGTAAAGTATCAAGCCCCTTGGCTCGTTTCTGCCACGAAAACGTAAGGTAGGGATACTTTCATACCTTGTCCCTCAGGCGATGTGCCTTCCGGCACATTACCCAGCGACCCAGATTAATGACGAGCACTACCGGAGGGAGGTACCCGCATTTTGTTTTCTGGAAGTATTTATCTCGACGGTAGGTACACGATTTTCAAACCTCATAGTCTTCTTTCCTATTTTGTAAGAAAGATCACATTTCTTTTCTTCCACATTTCAAGATGAAGCTCCTCTCCTTCTCCTTCCTAGCATTGGCTACTTCCACCCACGCTGCTCCGGGCGATGGTGACTGGGCAACTGCATACAGCAAAGCCAAAACCGCACTGGCCAAGCTGTCAACGGCGAACAAAGTATCTATGGTGACGGGGAAAGGGTGGATGAAAGGCCCTTGTGTGGGCAACGTCGCTGCTGTTGCCGCGATTGGTTTCCCAGAGTTGTGTTTACAAGATGGTCCATTGGGGTATGTTGTTTGGCTTGGATGGAGATATCTTGGAAAGGAGAAAGTGGCTGATAGATGCAGCGTTCGGTATGCGCAGCAGGTTACTGCCTTCCCGGCGGGTATCACGACGGGTGCTACGTGGGATACATCACTGTTCTATGCTTTTGGAAATGCTCTTGGTAGGTCAGTGAAGGAGATACGCAGATGAACAAGTCAAATGTTGACTACGCGATGTAGGAGCCGAAGCGAAAGCCCTGGGAGTACATGTCCAACTTGGGCCAGTGGCAGGACCTCTGGGGAAGATTCCTACCGTAAGTCCAAAGCCAAATTTCCTTGATCCAGTGCTGAAAATATGCAGGGAGGTCGAAATTGGGAAGGGTTCTCCAACGATCCCTATCTTTCAGGTGTTGCTATGGCGAATGTAAGTCTTCTCCCCTGCATGATACATTACGTTCTCTTCCCGATCTAAATGCAGGACAGTCAATCAGCGGTATGCAAGCAGCTGGAGTCCAAGCCTGTGCGAAGCATTATTGTCAGTCTATCCCCTGTATACTCTTCATTGGTCCAATCAGTCTAATACCCAGCAGTGGGTAACGAACAAGAACGTCTCCGCGATACTCAAAGTGCTAACATCGACGACCGCACAACACACGAGGTAGTCCCCATGCAACTTCGTACTGATATTTCTCTGCTTAATATGCACAGTTATATCTCTGGCCTTTTGCCGAAGCAGTCAGATCCAACGTCTCTTCAGTCATGTGCTCATACAACAAGTTGAATACCACATGGGCATGTGAGAGTAAAGCACTACTCACGGATTTATTAAAGAACGAACTTGATTTCCAGGGTTATGTCGTGAGTGGTAAGTTATCTCTCTTTTCCAGATACATAATAACCAAGTTTGATAAACCGTACTCCAGACTGGAACGCTCAACACACAACGGCTGGAAGTGCAAATGCTGGCATGGTAAGACTTCCCCGACACAAGCACTGAGTCCCGGATCCGAGACTGATGCGAACAGGACATGTCCATGCCAGGTGACAACTTCGGCGACAACAAATTCCTCTGGGGCACCGCTCTCACAAATGCTCTCTCCTCAAACCAAGTCCCCATTTCCCGCCTCGACGACATGGTTACCCGCATCCTCGCGGCATGGTACCTCGTCGGCCAAGACACCAACTACCCTAAAGTCACAGGCTGGACTTCTTGGAATGGTGGTAAAGGCGGTCCCAATGTCCAAGGAGATCACAAGACTCTCGCGAGAAAGATTGCGAGGGATGGGATTGTATTGTTGAAGAATACGGATGGGGCTTTGCCACTTAAGAAACCAGCTAGTTTGGCGGTTGTGGGGTACGATTCTATTGTGAATCCGCAGGGAGCGAATGTGTGTGTTGACCGGGGATGTAATAACGGAACTTTGGCGATGGTATGGAATCATTTGAAAGCTGTTGATTCGGAATGATGGGCTGACCTTCAATAGGGCTGGGGATCAGGCACTGCTGACTTTCCCGTAAGACACACCACGCTAAGCGAGTGAAACAAAAACACAGAACTGACCCTTCTCAGTATCTCATTTCGCCACTCGACGCCATCAAAGCCCAAGCGTCAAACGACGGCACAACGGTTACATCTTCGCCAAACGATGTACCGTCATCGGCAGCTTCAGCAGCAAGTTCCGCAGCCACAGCTCTTGTCTTCATAAACTCCGACGCAGGAGAAGGCTACATCACCGTCCGTCCCCCACCCCCTCTCAGCCCCTCGCAGCCCATAATTAACTAACCCAACCACAGGTCGAAGGTAACGCAGGCGACAGAATCAACCTCGATCCGTGGCACAACGGCAACGCACTCGTCTCCGCCGTCTCAGCCATCAACAAGAAAACCATCGTGGTAATCCACTCCGTCGGCCCCCTAATTCTCGAACCCATCCTCTCCTCCCCAAACGTCATCGCCGTAGTGTGGGCCGGTATCCCAGGCCAAGAATCAGGCAACGCCCTCGTCGATATCCTCTACGGCTCTACCTCCCCATCTGGCAAACTCCCCTACACCATCGCCCAGAAAGCTAGCGATTACGGCACCGCCGTCGTAAATGGCGATGATAGCTACCCCGAGGGACTGTTCATTGATTACAGACGCTTTGATAAGAATAATATAGCACCCAGATACGAATTTGGTTTTGGTCTCAGCTACACCACATTCGACTACTCCGCCCTCACTATTTCCCCTCTCAGCACGGCACAAGGTAGTACAGCGCCCGCACCAGGAGGCCCAAAAGGTCTCTATGACGTCTTAGCCACAGTCACAGCAACCTTAACCAACAATGGGACTGTTCCCGGTGCGGAAATTGCACAGCTGTATATCGGACTCCCGAGTTCTGCCCCTTCAAGTCCGCCGAAACAGTTAAGGGGCTTTAGTAAGGTCTTCCTGGAGGTTGGTGGAAAATCTTCGATTAGCTTTCTATTGAGAAGAAAAGATCTGAGTTACTGGGACTCAGCAGCGAAGAAGTGGGTGTTGCCCTCTGGAGCATTCAATGTGTGGGTTGGTGCCAGTTCCAGGGATCTAAGGCTGACCGGGATGTTGGCTTGAACTTGGGAAGTGAAGCGAGTAGGCAGATTTTATACACTGTAAAGGCTAGATCATGTATATATGGGTCTAAAAGTGACTATTCAGGCCGCTGGAAATTCTCTTTCTCACTCTGAAAAATTATCACTTCTTAATGGGGCCTAAAAGCCCTTCACCTACAACATCTTATTCAAGACCAGATCCGTGGTGCCTTGAATATCTCGCGGTTCCTTTATTAATATCAGTAAGCTTGCTATTGTTTTACTTTCCATTTGCTAATAAATGAAATACATCCACAAGGCTGAACAGAATTTGCACACATAAGTAACAGTATGACAGTATAGCTTGAAATGCTCACGTACAAGATACAGCTGATTTCCCACGAAACATGATCATTACTCTCCAGGTTTCCATTCTCTCGAATTACCTTTCGATAATCTCCTTGACGAAAATGTCAATATCAGAAGGCACGCCGAGTGTCGACAAGTTTATTCAGTTGCGTACCGCATGACTCTGGGCAGGGTGGTGAAGGATGTCTGGGACGAGCTCGCTGAAGCGGTTGAAATTTGTTTGGGATGAAATGGGTGGAATTTTGTAATTGCTTTGACATCTCGCAATAATGACCGGGACTGGGGAAATCGAGACTGTAAATATTTGGCGTCGCACGTGAATCTCTCGTGATTTTCGGATGTTTCGGCTGACAGAGACATGGCATGCCATCGGGCAAGCATCACTCCGTCATCAAGTCATATAAATGTTATCTTTATCTTTTCGTTTTTCATTCAATTTCCTTCCTTTTCTCATTTATATTCCTGTGGACTGATATCAACACCGAATCTGACCCAGCCGACACATGCGAAGTTCACTCATCTCGCAACTGAGATATCACGCCACCAACCCACAGAAAGAACCACAGAAGGAAAAAAAAACCCCCCCCCGGAACCATCAATATTTTCGAACAGGACGATAGCAGCAGCTCTTCACCACAATCTTCATTCAGCCATGGGTGCATGGTGCATCATCACGCCTAGCGAGGGGGGGAAAGCCAGCAGCACATGGGAAAATACCGCTCAAGGTTATCTCAACCCTCAATATCTATCTCGTGATCACTGATCAACACACCAACACCAACACCAACGCACCAAGTACAGCTACCACCTTCCTCTTCTAGAACACGAGGCTTTTGATAGTTGAAATCGACGGCACTCGCCTGGACTCGCCTGGATGATTTCAGCCCTTGATAGATTGGTGGTGTCACTACTGCGGCATATCGGAGAGCAGCGTCCAGAGAGGGGGCTTGAGATGGGCTTGAAAAGTGGCGTTGAGCCTGCCAGTCAACCCTCGCGCATTGGAGCCATCTCCGTCATGGTTGTCTGAAGCACAGAAACCGCCCTCCTTCTCTTCGAAAATAAAACTTTTCTCGCCATCAAAGTCAATGCAACGGCTCGCATATTCACGGGCCGAGGTTCACAGTTGAATGAATGTGATGGCTTGAGAAGGTTTACGGAATGTTCGACTGCAAGACCTATTCTCAAGAAGGCAACTCATCACAAGCTGTGATTCTATGAAGAGGCAAACCCCAGCTTTTCTACCAAGCCTTCTTGCCAGAGCTTGGCACTGGGGAAAAGCTTTTCATGGCGGGACTTTTGGCTGGCCAGGGCTACTGCACCCCCCGCATCGCTGGTGCATGGCCTCCCTGAAAATATTGAAGGCATGCATTTCATCTCGAGAGTTCAGACATGTCGCGTCTCCGGAGTCCAGTCGGCTCAAACCGTATTCAAACCGTGATTCAAACATTCAGATACTTAGATACGGACAACTGTTATCTCCAGCGACTTAGAAGTCCCAGTCTTATCTTCGTCCAAGGTGGAATGTTGGTGATGCTGGGCTGGATATCTCGACTCGTATGTTTCTAGAGTCGGCTGTTGATCCTGTGCCGTGAGCTGAGGTGGGTGGATGGGTGGGTGCTGTCACCCCTCGCCGTGCACCAAATGCACGAAATGCACCCATCCGCGAATCAGCACATGGCACACTATCAGGATGCAGAAGGCCGATCAATACCTTGGAAGAGGACGAGGCGTTTTTCAGTCGTGCTACCGAAGGGATTGCATCGTTCTATTGGCTACGGAAGTAGATGAAGCTTCTTCCTCATCTACTTGGACCATCGTTTGCCGCCAGTTGGCTGGATCAGGGTTGTCCCCATGCGGGGGAATAATATCAACAAATCGGAAGTCCAGATGCACACCTTCTTCGGTCATTCTAGCTTGACAATCAATAGCACCAGGTGGCCAACTTCCTAGGATGAATTATCTGTACAGCATCGAAACTCGTCGGGTGAGCCTTGAGTTAGGTGACTTTGATATGCTCCTAGGACGAACAGAGTAGGGGTACCCGCCAGGATCCGTGCCAGTCGATCAACGGCTTGACCGACGACCAATATAATGGGGTGACATTCACAACTTTTTCAGCCAAGGTCGCAACATGAAGGTTGCATTGCCACTCGAAAGCTTGCCCGTTGGTGTGTATCAGGATGAGCAGAGTTCCTTGTACATGGACGATCTTCTATGTTGTGTCCCGAGAGCTGCAACCTTGGACAGACCCCGCTGAAGCATATATAGCTTCATCCCCCTACCCATACATAGCCGTTCACAGAGTCAGTCATACATACCACCTCACTCGCATTTACAGCCATCGTTCTCTTCAAGAACACCAAAATGCCTGGAAATATTGACGATCTTGCCATTGGGCAGAAGCACGACCCTTCAATTGCAGCTCCTCCAGACTTCAAACATGAAGGGCCAGCATCTCTTCATGAGGCTGCCCCTCCTCTCGTAGTAGAGGGCAAACCAACACAAGCTCAACACTCAACCCACTTTTACGATTATGATTCCTCTGTGGAAGACCAAGGCGAGTATCCAACCGAAGAGGAATTGCACACTCTCCGTCGAGTCGCCGACACGATCCCATGGAGAGTCTACACACTTGCATTCGTCGAGCTTGTTGAGCGTTTCTCCTACTACGGATCAACTGTTGTTTGTAAGTTGGCAATTCAGCACATGGTTATACCACACTGACATTCAATAGTCACGAACTTCATCCAGCAGCCGCTTCCAAAGGGATCGAAAACTGGAGCTGGCTTCAAAGATGGACAATCCGGCGCACTCAACAAGGGACAACAAGCATCGACGGGTATTGGAACTTTCAATCAGTTCTGGGTTTATCTCATGCCTCTATTCGGTGCCTATGTTGCAGATAAATATTTGGGTCGTTACAAGACCATCTGCTACGCTCTTGGAATTGCCATCGTCGGTCACATCATCATGGTCGTCTCGGCTACTCCATCCGTCATCGTTCATCCAAGTAGTTCCCTGGGTTGTTTCTTGATTGGTATCATCATTATGGGAGTGGGAACTGGTGCCTTCAAGGTTAGACTTCCTCCACTTCTGCTGTGCTTTTGATCCTTAGCAATACTGACACCATTCCAGCCCAATATCTCCCCTTTGATTGCAGAACAGCTTCACATTACCAAACTCGTCGTTCGTGAGAGAGAGGGTGGAGAGCGAGTTATAATCGACCCCACCGTCACACAAAGTCGAGTATACCACTACTTTTATCTTTTCATCAATATCGGAGCTCTAGTTGGACAAATCGGCATGGTCTATGCGGAGAAATACGTCGGATTCTGGCTCTCATTTCTCCTGCCAACATGTCTCCTCTGCGTATGCCCTCTCGTTGTGTGGTACTGTCGCGATAAATATGTGATGGCTCCACCTCAAGGCTCAGTTCTCGGAAAGGCAGTCGGCCTCTTCCTCCTCGCCAACAAGGGTCGCTGGTCACTCAACCCAGTCAAGACGTACAAACGGCTCTACGACGGTACATTCTGGGAAGACGTCAAGCCATCCCACATTGAGGCCTCCCGTCGCCCAGCTTGGATGACATTCGACGACCAATGGGTTGACGAAGTCGCTCGAGGCTTCGCGGCCTGCTCCGTCTTTTGCTGGATTCCCCTCTACTGGCTCACCTACAACCAACTGAACAACAATCTCACTTCTCAAGCCGCAGTAATGACGCTTAACGGTCTCCCCAACGATGTCCTCTCCAACCTCGATCCATTTGCACTCATCATCCTCATCCCACTTTGCGATTTGGTATTCTGGCCCTTCCTCCGAAAAATGAATATCCGCTTCACACCCATCAAGAAAATCACGATGGGGTTTTACACCGGTGCCGCAGCTATGATCTGGGCAGCCGTCGTCCAAGCTTACATCTACAAGAAGTCCATTTGTGGCACAGGAGCTGCAGGCATCCTCCCAGCTTCCCTCGGCGGAGACGGCGAAAAGATGTGCCCACCAGTCGACATCAATGTCTGGGCCCAAACAGGTGCCTATGTCCTGATCGCCATCTCTGAAATTCTTGCGTCCATCACGACCCTGGAATACGCCTTCTCCAAAGCACCAAAGAACATGCGATCTCTCGTCATGTCCTTCAACCTCTTCATGTCCGCTATCTCGGCAGCTCTCGGTGAGGCTTTCGTCACGCTCTCGGCAGACCCGCTCCTTGTTTGGAATTACGGCACGATGGCAGTCCTCGCCTTTATCGGTGGAACATGTTTCTGGTTCCAGTACAGAGGTCTTGATAGGGAAGAGGATCATTTGAATATGTTGCCAACTGGACACTTGTACAGAGAGAAGACTGACGAGGAGGCTCTTCCTGAGCAGCCAGTCGCTCATGAGATCAAGGAGTAAATATTTCAGGAGAAACATTGGATGGAAAGTGGAATGGAATTGACAGAGGACCATCATGGATTTCCTGTTCGGTTGGAATGCAATGAAGCGAAGATACCATTTCCTATTGCGACTTAGTGTCTAGTGTAATTTGCATAATGATTCTGTCCTTCTTCATATTCCATATGATTTGTTCTACTGCTCGCTATGGCCAAGGGTCATGGGCAGCTCCAAAGGCCCCCCCTGCCACGTGATTTTATCACCTACCCATCATCTTCTAACTGCAGCCCTACTCCATTCAGTCCCATCCCCTTGAACTGTGCGAAGAAACTCCAACTACTACCACGTACAGACTCTCTGTTTCTACCCCCTACGAGCGTCACCGTTCTATAGATATCGTAAAGGCCCTTGAGATAAGCGAGGTCAACAAAACAATTAATAGTGAAACTTCCCCGGATGAATTCCACAGCTAAAGTACGAAATGGGATTCCATTATGACGAAGAGAGCGAGTCTAGTAAGGCTTGATGAACGATTCCGATAATTGGAGAAAGAACTTTCGTCAGCCAGTGGGGAATGCTTCCTTGAGTCCAGTGGAAGCGATGTTTCCTCATGCTTGCCTGTACTTACAACCACATATAGTCTTAACAACCCGAAAAAGAGAAAATTCCATAATCTATGTGGCTTTCGTGATTCTTTCAGCAATTCTTTGTAATTCATCTGCTTGCTAGATCATGATCTCGGGCTGGGAAAAAGGAGAGGTCCAAGTACTGATCTAGTCTCCTCGGTTGCTCTATTCTCTGAAACATTCCACTCTGCACCACATATAAAGGAAGAAAGCACACTAATCAGTCACCAGACCCAGCTCGCAGAAGCAGCTCATCCTGCCGTGGTCTCAACTTTCAGGCAGGAACTCTAAGAAACGAATTGCACGTGACTGACCCCCTTAATTACGCACGTGTTATGCCACTCTTAGAAGCTTGACAGTTCAGCTGATCCCAGAGCTATTATCGCGCAGTCAGCAAAAGGAAGTTCCATCTGTAATTCTTGTCCTTGTATTGGTTGATTCCGTGGACTCGGGCAGATCCGCATTGTGGGAGGTTCAAGCTCAACCACCTTGTTGGGTACTTCCAGGCTTCACTTCTTCAAGAAAGCAGCGATATCCATGCTCTTCAAAGGGTAATAAGTGACTATAGTCTCCTCTTAAGAGCGTTTAAATGTATATCTCTTTCTATATATCTACTCAAGCAGCACCCAGTTTTCTCTCCTTCAAAACAAGATCTGTAAATCTCGAAAAATCATCCTCCAACTTCACTTCAACACCATCACTAGTTAACCAATCCGCCATATGATACACCCCCTGTCATTGCATATGCAAGGACATAGGACAAAGATAAGTTTGGGGGGTTTCAATGACATGGCATGCTTACTTTAAGTGGGGTGAAAGCAAACCATAAAAAGTGAATGTCACGTCTTCTCTTTCCTATACCAACACCCTTCTCACCACTTGACTTCACTTCACTGACCCTTTCAACCTTTGAATCAAACTTGTCTTGTATTCTGATCAACCAATTTCTTTCTCTTATAATCCCATACCTTAGCCTACAGCCATGGCTTTCATTCTTTCCAACATGCTCGCTGCTTGCAAGATCAAGCCAAGCTATGCATCAAAACCGGAACCCGAGATAATTTCCACTCCACCTAATCCATCCACTTCATCTGCCACCATGGTCATGACGAAAAACATTGCTGAGGAAGAGGCAGAAGTTCTCATAACTCAATTGCTGGATATCCATGGGAAGCTCGAAGCTCGTGGAGGCGATGATCTGAAACCCTGTGATGAGGTCAACGAGTTGTTCATCCACTTAGTGAGAATGTGTATCAAGACTATCAGCGAGGAAGTGACAAACAAGGTATGAGAATCGGATTCTAGGTTCTCGTTTAGATAGATATCTATCAATCTTTAAACCTAACTTCACCAATCTAACCATTCTCCAGGTTTTCAACGACGCACGGATCATTCCCATTATTCCCTCTTTACACTCTCTCTGCCGTGCGGCTGAAAGTCATTTGGAGTCCCACTGGGCAAATTACATATCGGGTGATATCTCCTCTACCTCAGACGAAGGTATTTTCCTTCCCCAGACCCCAATCCTCAAATCTAACCACCTCTTAAGTCCATGGCCGCTTAGCCCAATTCCCCTACTACTCAAATTACGTCGATCTCACTCGCATGGAACTCTCCGCACTCAACTCTCTCATCACACCATCATGTTCGCCCCTCCACAAATTTGCATTCATCGGCTCAGGTCCCCTCCCATTGACCAGTCTTTGCATATACCAGACAGCTGCCTCGTTCTCCCGACCCAGTCAACATAGCACCACTGAAAACCCAGTGGAAGTCCTGAACATCGATTTCAACCCCAAAGCCATCTCCGAGTCTAAACAACTCTGCGAATCACTCGGTCCCAACGCAACGGGCATGAAATTCCAATGTTCTGCAGCCGACTCCCCTGATCTTGACCTCTCGTCTTTCGATGTCGTTTACCTCGCTGCTCTCGTAGGGTCAACGCAGGCTGAGAAGGAGATTCTGCTAGAATGCGTCGTTGGGAGAATGAGAGAGGGTGCATATCTGGTCATTCGAAGTGCTGAGAGGTTGAGACGGTTGTTGTATGCTGTGAGTGGCTGATATCTTCGCTTTCTGAGCTTCTTCCTCCTCGAATAGATGCTGACAGTATTTAGGAATTCTATCCAACTACTGAGAAGGTTCTGAACTGCCTGGATATCTGCTTGGCCGTTCACCCCTACAACCTTGTTGTTAATTCGGTAATCATTGGGAAGGTCCGGCGCAGAACGCTGGCTGAAAAGTCGCATTGATGGGGGCGTACGGGGCAATAACGGGAGAGTATTGGGACGTTGTCCAGTGTTGTTAGGAACCTATGGGGCATCGACCCAAATGATGCGAGGCATTCATCTGCACCTAGTAGATACATAGACTGGGAAGTAGTTGGCCTCTCTTGCAATATATTCATTCAATCGTCATGCATTCCTAAAGTCACAATCGTCTCGAGTGTAAGAGACCAGAGAAGAGTAAATCTATTGTCAGACAGCTCGCTACTGGACGTTCATTAGTTGTACAAAGTAATGATCCTCATAATTTCCCCCCTTTTGTCACCAATCCAAGCAAAAGCCATACGCCACGCTAACATAAATGCCCCCTCTCGGTGGCCCCCAAACTCCAAGTCGTTATCAATACACACATGTGGTCCTCGCTCCATTATCTAAAATCATCTTGCTAATCGTCCAACTCCTTCTCATATCCTCTGCTCATAGGTATGGCATAAACAAAGTATCGCTCTGAGCCAAGTTCAGCGGATTGACTGCTTTGGCGATTAAGTCAATCACCGTTTGATTTGCGGGAAGCGCTCCGGCTGGACTCTGTGCAAGACTCAATGTTCTCTTCACAATGATCTCACTATTTGCCTGGACCGTCTCTCTCAACTGGCCATCGGCTATTGAAGACCCACCCCGGTGTTGACTAGCGAACCAGAAAATCATTTCGTCTCGCACGAATAAGCTCAGCTGTTGCTCGAGCTCATATTCTGGTTCCGTCAGGCAGCGAGCGATGGCCATGATGGCACAGCTATATATACCCTCGGTGGCGAGCGGTCCCATCAGAGTCTGCAAGTTGGGTGTGAGACGGAAAGGAACTGGCTCGGGGTTGTGGAAGAAGGCTTTCCCTGCCGCCATACATGACATAAGCTCGGAGCCCCAGATATTTCCTGTACCGCGGGCAATGTTGAGCTTGTGAGGGTATCGGTTGTGCATGTGGAGGATGTATGTCATGAAGGTAAGTGCCGCAAACTGGTAAGAGAATTGCCGTCGGAAGAGCCAGAACTCGGAGTATCCTGGGTAAATCTTCGTGAAATACTCCAAGACAAGAGTATGAGAAACCCATTTTTCCTGGATTGCGGAGAATATCTCCATTCTCGCCGGTAAAGTCTGCTCAGTGTTTCTCTGTTGATTATTAGCGGGTGTCGTCTTGGAGACTCCAGAAACACTCACTTTCGACTCGTTCAATGCCCGCATTTTATCCATTGTGAACAGAATAGGATCATCCTTCAACATGCCATTCTTTCGGCAATAATCTTCATATACACCTTGTAGGGAGATGTAGGTTGAATCGTCTTGCACCATTCGAATGTGGGGAGCCAGTGGGATCATGAGTGGAAGATGAAAGTTCAAATTGCGACGCCGGCTTTCTTTGCGCTTGCTCAAGCTGCCGTTGAAATGTCTGAAGAGTTGCAATATTCTCTCTTCGCGTCTGCAGTGACGAGCTGCGGGGTGCTGAATCGCGAAAGGATGTACACTGCCATCATGACCTCGAATCTTCAGACGACGGTGGCAAACTCCAATACACCGGACAAGATCGACAGTTGGTAGGAAGCGTTCAATGCGAATGAAGTCTTGGTTCTTATCTTTGTGTTGCAGGTACTGGCCAGGGACTTCAACCTCATCGAACTTTTGGAATCTGAACTCGCTGAGGTGGGGACTGTAAGTCTCTAGATAGGCAAAAGCCCTTCTCCTGTCAAGTTTGGATTCGAACTTGTCGCGCCACTTCCGTAATTTGTGGATGTATTCGTACATAGTTGGCTTGGTCCGAACGAAGTCTGCTTCAAAAGAGGTACGGATATGAGCAGGAAGAATGGTCTCTGCAAAACGGGTAATGTTGGCTTCTGTAGCGGCAGGAAGTTTGACGTCTTGGGCGTAGGAATTGGGCGCTCGACTGACGTAAGAAAGAGCGTCATTAAGCAAGGCCGTGATCAATCGGTATGCATCTTCATCTGGAGGACACTTGAAGTGCTTTTGGATTTGGTCAACCATGTTCTCCATTGAGAGCGCCAAGAGTGGGAAGGCAGTCTTGAGAACTGCTAATATCTCTTCAGTATGCTCCCAAGGTTTCTTCTGTATGGCTTGCGGGACGACCTGGGAGCCATTGGCGGCGGGGTCATTTACTCCATTTGCTTCGGGATTCTCTTTTTTGACCGCAGAGTTGCCATCAGCGTTCGCAGTAGCAGGGCGGGAGCCTGCTGCAGAATCCGGACGTCCACTAGCTGGAGTTTCCTGGCGTTGAAGACTAGGAGAGCCAGTAGCGTTCGGGGTGCCATTCGCGTTCTGTCTCGCCCTGAGACGACGTTCTTTCTCATCCTTGAGATCTTGAGATTTCTTGATCGCCACCATGTCTTCACGGCTGGTTCTGAGCTGGAAGTAGAGGGCTTGCGGATAAGCCTTTGCAATCTTGGCGAGGATTGCGTGGGCCTTTGGTGCCTCTTTGTGGTTTAGACCAGTCAAGAGTTGGGGGATGAATGTGATCCAGTACCAGACGGGGGTTTCGCCCTTGTATTCGTCAAATTGTGCGGAGAGAGTACCTTCGGCATCATCAAGACTCAGTAGCCAGAGGATTCGAGTCAGCAACTTCCGGGACTTGGCGTTCTTGAATAAGCCTGCAGCTTCCAAGTAACAGCTCAAAGCATTCTTGGCATATGTGTAGTTGGTGGGGTTCTCCTTGAAAAGACGATCGTTGTAGTAACCCCATTCAGCCCAGGCCTTTGGAAGCTTGATATCGAAGAACAGAGCCATGCCATACGCCTCCGCAGCTTCATCTCTCTGGCCCAGCTTCTCCAAGAACATCCCCTTAAGCGTGTAGAACTCCGCCTTTTGGTTGGGACCGAAGTAGTTGAGATTGGTATTGTTGATGACGTCGAGTCCATTGCTCAGCTCGTTGGGGTTCTGATAATGACACTTCGCTTGCTCTCTCAGCTTCAAGAATGCTTCTTGGATTTCGATGTTCGGCAGGGTGTAAATTCTACTCAGCTGGCTGATGCATACTTCGGGAAGTTGATGCTTGCGAGCAACATGGGCAAATCGATTGATGATCCATGCCGTCTCGTGGTAACCTCGGTACGCAAATGAAGCGCCATTCGCATTTTGTCCTTGCTGTGGAAGAAGTCCCAGGTAGGTTGTGTTGATGAGATTGAAGATATGTTGTCTCCAAGTAACCAAATCTTGCCAGGCAGTGATGTCGTCCCAAACGTTAGGGAGGCGGTCACGCCAAGTTCCCAACAATAGCTTGAGCTCGCCAGATTTAACGTCGAGATTGGCTTGATTAGTCTGCGCTAGACTTTGGCATATCACGCTGGCGTCATGGAGCTCCACGAGTTGCTGGAAGTTTTGCAGTAGTGGGATGTGTGCGTTGGTAATGCGCTTGGGAAGCTGGTGCCATTTGCGAATTGATAGTTGAATTGCTTCGTCACACACCTTGCTGAACTCAGCAGGTGACTCCGTCTTCGTGTGAAGTTTGAGTAAGGACATGAATGCCTGGAAGAAGGTTCGGCGTGGAGTGGGTGCATCCATGACGCCCTTGATGAGACCGTCTAAGGACTCGCGATTTTCAAGGGAGCTCCACATGTCGATTTGTTTCCAAGCACACTCGAGTAGCAGGTCCTGGAAGTTTTCGTGTTTGGCAAAGTCGGACAAGATCTCCCATTGCTGGAGTTTGGTCGCACACAAGACCCAGTGGTCTTCCCAAAGCATATACTCGCCCTGAGAGAATGGCAGAGCACCAGTTCGTGCCTTGATCTGCGCCGCTTCGTAACCAGTTTGAGCCTTGTCCCACATACCGTTCTGCTCATAGGACAGGGCGGCATTTGTCTCCACATAGAGACATCTTCGGCGCCAAGTTCCATAGAAAAGGTCATCTTCGTTCAATCCTGCGTAGAGCTCAACTAGAGCATCCAGGTTGCTTTCTCGAACAAGCGGACTGTCGGACTCTGGTTTGATGGCTGCATTTTCCAACTGAACGAGTGCGGTATACCATGCATCGTATGTTCTAGCCTCGAACTTCAGAACATGCGGGGGAATTTTGCAGTCCGGCCAGGATCTTGCGGCTCCCTCGAGAAGTGATTGTACGACATTGGGTCTCTTGTCGACTTGGCGAGAGTGGTAGTCCTTGGTGAGCAGTGCAACCATCCCTCTTTCAACTTCGCCTCGCTCATCCTTAGGCATGGCGGCCCAGTACATTGGGAACAAAGCAACCCATATCTCATGGGCAACATTTGGATCCAGGTGCTGTAATTGAGTGAGAGGTTCGACGATATCGCGTACTCTCACATCTCCAAGCTCCGCGACAAATCTTCTGTGCGAGTGCAGCAAGTTGTCGTAGCCTGCGTCTGCTGGGAGAGTCGGGGAGCGGGGATCGCCAGAGTAGGTTTGGAAAAGACTCGAAGCAAGCATAGTCTTGAAGTCTTCCTTCTGGAGGTGGATGGAACTGTTCATGTCGACAGCCCCGAGAAGCAGCTGGGATGCTTGCGCAAGCCAGTACGAGTCGGCCAAGGTATCCCAGTTCTGCGCAATGATAACATACGCCAGACGAGCGCTGGCAGTTTTCGATTGACTCTTATCGAAGATAGCCATGAATCGGTTTCGCATGTCCACGTCTTGAGCTCGGGTGCCAATCAAGAACGCATGCTCCATGCGAACAGTCAGCTCGGTTCGAGTAATCTTTGGATCCTCGTAGATTCGGATCACAAGCTCAAGGAACTTCATCAACAAAGTCTGATCTGTACGGTTCTCGAAAGTCAGCATCTTGTGGAGGACAGCTGTCTTCTCTTTCAGCGTGGGCCAGGATCCCTCAGACTTGAACACCCATGTCTCAACCATATCTAAGATCTTCAGACACAAAGGATTGCTCAGAGACTTCTCAACCAATGTGGCTAGGACACTTAGGAACGGACGCCGGTTGTCGCCAAGAACATCCATTCTCATCGAGATGACATCAATGGCCTTCAGCATAAGCCCTGTCTGGATCTCAAGGTCGTATGGAGTCATCACCCCAGCTGGCTCTGCCTCTCCCGGACGAATTGGAGCGATAAGTGCAGCCTGACCGAGTATGGCATTGTAGTGGGCGACATGCTCACGAGCCAGTTTCGACTGCAGGGCTTTCATGATCTGGGGAATGTGCTGATCCATTTCGGAAGGCTTTCTCTGTGCCAAAGTCCATAGAATGTTGATGCCGGAGATGTAGTTGTTGGCTGAAAGTGTTTCGGTGGCGATGGTGGAAAGGAAAGTGATGATTTCCGAGGTCGAGGCTTCCGTTTCTCCCTCAGCATCGGCGTCTTCCATCGGAGTGTCGTCGGGCACTGCATCAAGGATGCGCTTGAGAAGTGGCTTGAGATTTCGTCCTTCATCCATCTTTTCACCTGCAGCATGTAGACAATCTTGGAGTTCCGGATTTTCCGACTTCAGGGACTTCTCCAGAATGCGTTGAAGATTGGTCATATTCTGCAAGACCCACGCGTCGGACTTGAAGTTGACGATAATACGGACAATCTGCAGAGTATTCACCATGTTTGTGATAAATTTCTCGTCTGGCTTGTCCTTGTCCGAATGCTCGCTGGCAAGCGCGGCCACAGTTCTCTCGCTTGCTAGTACCGTATCGGTCACATTTGGGAATAGATCAACGAGGGATTCTCCCCAGTATTGTGGCTGGAGAAGGCCGTGAAGGAGCGACATTGCTTTCTTGCACATTTCCACGGATGGTGTGGGCTGCATCGGAGCATGGGAGGAACCGAGATCTCTCAACTTTGCCGACGGAAGTGGGAAACGTTCGGTGAGAGAAGCGATGAACTCGACTAGGTACTTGATCATCTTTTGCTGCACCTGAGCAGGTATTCTGTAATCTGGTCGGTCAGCTGATGCCGAGGAGCCGGGCTTTGAGGGTGAGGGCGACGATGTAGACGCATCATTCAGCGCCTCGAGCTTGCGCTTCTTGGTGTTTGGAGATTCCGAGAATGCGCGAACGGGAGAGGCGTCCTTCCCTTCAACACGCTTCTGTTCCCATTGCCAAATCAGAGTCATCAAGTTGAGAACCAGCTTCTTGCTCTCATTCGATGGGTTTGGAGGCTGCGCAATCTTTCTGAGGGAGCTCACGATCAGGTTGACAAACTTGTCTCTCGACTCGTAGAAGAGATCTGCGTGCTTCACGAGGAAGTGGAAGATGCTTGTCATCTGCTGGACGTTCTGACCTTCTTCGGACAGGATGCGCCGAGGAGCCGCTGCCCAGACTGGATTGCGGTCTCCGGGAACAGGACTGCAGCGTTTTGGCAGTACTGGAGCGATCAGTTCCAAAGCCTGAGTGACTAGTGCACGGCCTTCGTTCTGGTTGGTCTTCAGAAGGGAGAAGTAGACTTGCTGGACAATCTTGGCCGGAGTCTCATAGTGGGCAATAAAGTAACCGATGACCACATATGCAGCGTGTTTATTTATGACATCCTCCAAGCGAATGTATGTCCACCCAAACTTGATGATGTCCTTCCTTGCATCCTGCAAAATGGCATGGTGGTATTTGACAAGCATAGCAGTCAGCTGCAGCACTTCCATGCGGGTATGGTCGATTCCAGGCTGCGTGAGATCGTCGTTGGAGTCGCCAAAACTCACCTTCCATATCTTTGTATGGATGGATTCAATCACGGCTTTGTCCATCAAACGAGTGCCTCTTGTCGGGGATGCCTGAATTCCGGTTCTCATCACATCCATCGCAATGATCGGATTGACCAGGTTGTGGAGCAGGAAGGTTTTGGTCTTCTGTGAAGCTGATTTGCCCGCGTAAACTTCCAAGGATCTCATGATAACGGTCTTCCAGTAGTCTGTGGAGTCAGAGTTGATGATTCGGTCGTAGATGTATTTGATGAGGGTCTGGCTCAGCTTCAATCTCTCGGCGGTAACCAAATCAACCAACTTGAAGAGCTCATCCAGATCGCTGGGGTGGTACTCGAGAAACTTCGTGAAGATTACCATGAGCTGTTCTCCAGCCTGCTCAGCTGCAAGGCGCAGGTTCGGAGGAAGTGTGTTTGTTCGGAGATGGAGCTCAAGGTTCTGGCCGACCATCTTGAACCATGCCATGTTCTCCTTCTTATCCATCCACTCCTTGGTCTTGTCATTCTCGAATTTGGAGATTGAGTGCATGATATTGATAGCATTGATGACAGCTGTATATCGTGTCTCCTTGTTCTCAGCACCCATATCTCCACAGTTCTTGATCAAAGATTCAACACCATTCACAACCACTTCTCGAAGAGGGCCGCTCTCTGGGTGCTCGAGGACTTGCGCCAAGAAGCGTCCATACTTCTGATCCTCTATCTTGCCAAGAAGCATCATCCAAACTTCTCTCGGGTAGCGATTGAGGTACTTGTACAGTGGCGCTCGGAAAGGGCTGTATCTAGTTCTGCGAAGTTTTTCCTCCAGGTCTAGAACTGTCTCAATCAAACGTTCCTTGAACTGCTCGGCAGCTGGGGGAAGAAGATGGAAGATGTTGAAGACGGCTGCGATGATCTTCATTTGTTCGTTCTGCTCAATCAACGTGAATGAAATCCGCTGGAGGTTGTTTGGCTCGGCCAAGACCTTGATGTGGTCGAGTAGTCTGGATCCAATCTCGACTTTGAAGTAAGTTGTGAGAAGCTGCAATAATCTCGCTAGACCATCAAGACCGTGGGTGCTGAGCCGTCGTGGATCTTGAAGATTGGCGAGCACCGGCCGCAAACCATTCTGGAGCAAATCTTTTGGTAGCTTGGTGGTTTGAATGAGAACCTTCTTCAGGGCTTCATTTGCTGCCTCGATTGTTTGCTTGGAATCCGAGTACAGGCATTTGAAGAAGACCGACACAATTTTAGTCCTAGTCGGATTGGCAGGCCCCTTCTGGAACTCATCAAAGCCCATCGCTATCGTCAACATCTTGATACAAGCCACCCTCAAATTGATGATTGATTCATGAGTGCGGTGTTCAGCGGGCTTGCCAGCCAAAGATTCATCGGGGGCATCAGCTAAAGCCAACGATTCCATCAGAAGTCGGTTCAGGTGATCGTCAAAGGTGATGAAATCCGATTTGAGACCGAGATAGTATGTGATGGCATCGATGAAACCAATTTGGACCCCGAAAGGCAACGCACGTAGAGGCTTAGCGTAGATTGGCTGAATACAACGGTCCTTGCTCGGTTCAAGCAACTCGTGAATCTCAGCGCCAATCTCCTTGGAGATGATATCCAACGATCGCTTGGTTGCTTCTCGAACGTGACGGTTCATGTGGCACAGCTCCACGTTCAAAAAAGCGCAGAGCTGGTAGAGTTTCGATGGGCGGGGTTGCTGGCCAGATTGAGTCTGAGGTGGCAGTTGGAGATCATCTTTGGATGCGTTTTTGGAGCATCGATTGAGAAGAAGCTCAAGAGTGTCTTGAGCACCAATTCGAGTCTTGGCAGGCAGATCAAGAGGCATGTCCTTGATCACATACATCAGAGCCTTGACAAACTCAATTTGACGATCCTGAACCCAAGCGTCACCCATATTGATCTCGGTGATTAGGAAGTGAATACCCAAACTTCCACCTGCCTTGGAGAACCATTCTTCTTCGTAACAATTATGACAGAATAGGTTGCTGAGATATGCGAAGAACGACAAGCGGTAGATCTCCGTGTCTGATCCAAAGATTGTGGCGGTGGTATCGTACACTTCCTTCATCGCCGCTTGAGCAGCTTCTCGTACAGCTGGCATATCAGACGATAGGCACTCCACAATTGCATCCCCAAGAACGCGACTGTCAATGCAAAGTGGGCCCTCGCCAGACTTTACATCGAAGGGAAGCGTCTTTTGCTTCATTTCTGCTAGTGATCTTCCAAGTTCCAGAATCGTGAGATGCTTGCAAGTGCTCATCAGCAGACTCGAGGCTTCAGCTGTGAACTCAGGCAGTGAGACAGCAAATATGCACGCTTTGAGAAGCTTTTTGAGCATCATATCCTGACCTTCCTTCTTGAAGACCGAGCGTTCCTTATCTGAGGCATCAAGAGCCGAAAGGTCAACATCGCATTTTCTTGCCAACAGATCCTGGGCCTGGAGGCGCACGAGTCGTCCGAAATCCTCAGGAAGATTATCAACACCAAGACGGAGCTTGAGCTGGGCTTTGATCAAGTGAAGGGCTTGCTTCTTGTAGTATGCATCTGTCTTCTTGGCGGCAGGTCCCTTGGCAACTTCCATGAGCTTTCCGATAGCGAGGTCAATACCTATCTCAGCGGGAAATGCTCTGTCCTTCTTGGACCCGATAAGCTTCAGGTCAAAGCTGGTTAGGTCATCCGAGTATTGTTGAAATGTCAGTGTCGGTGCCCCTGTCATGAACTTCCGATTGCGACCTCCAAGCTTTCCAAGGATTCGCATGGTGGTGTGAGCATGGAAGTGGCTGTATGGTGTAGGTCTGAGGTGGTCGAAGAGGGCCGTCATCAACTCGTCAATCACAGGAGCCATGATGGGATCCAGGTAGTCAGCAGTCAGATTGTCTACACAAAGTTCCAGTGTCCGCAAACCTTGCCCAACAAGGTCCGTCCCGGATCTTAGAGCTACCACCAAAGGTCGCATCAAGTAGCTGAGATGGGGAAGAAGATTGCTCAATCTTGCTGGGACTGTAAGACACAGTTCGACGTAGAGATCTCGGTCGGCGGGCTTTCTTGCTGCCAGAAGCAAATTGTTCAGAACCTCCAAGAGCATCTCAAGAAGTGGAAGGATCTGCTTGTAGAGATGCTCGAATTTGCCACCACCGATGCTGCGGAACAATGATCTCAGAAGCAAAAAGTAGTTCATTGGCTCCTCAGCAGTTGTCGACAGCTCAATGGACTTGGTGACAATATCGAGAACATGTGGTAAAAGGACCTGCTCGTTTTGATTGGAGAATAGGGTAACTGCCATGAACGCAAGCTTGAATAGTCGAAGGAGAATGGATGACTTCTTGACATCGGCGGTACCAACCTGGTCGATTCTGTCCATGAGAAATCGGAGGAGCATACCGGCGAAACTAGGAGATGTTGCCTCGCTTGCAAGGAAGAACTGCGGAACGTGAAGAAGAGCAGTATGCTCAAAGATCATGTCGTAAAGCTTCGGAATCTCTTCGTGGAACACCTCGTGGAAAGTAGCGGGATCGATGCAGTGAAAGACGGTTGCGAACGTCTCCAGGAGATCTTTCTCTTCCTTACTGCTTGAGATCATGTAGTGATTTGCCATGAATTCAACAGGTGAGGAGTACTGAGACTCGGTGGCAGGCTTTTCAATTTCGTAGTAGCGGAAGACGTAGGCACCTTCACGGAAGAGTTTGATGATGACTTGGACTTCCTCTGCTGTGAATCCATACGAGACTTCTTGCCAGTGTGGCGGTGCATTGGCAGGATCGATCGGCGCTGCAACATTGCAGGCCTTCAACTGGTAGAATGTGTTCTTCAGCCCATTCATAAGATTTTTGAAAAGAAACTTGTTGTCGGCCACTGGATCCGCTCCTCGGTCCCGAGGGTTCGAAGTCTTGATAGGCATTGCAGTGAATATGTCGATTTCATCCCAATCTGGAGGGTGCTCCTTGCCTGCGAGATAGTTGTCGGGCGACGCATCAATAGACTGTTGCGCATACAATTTTGAGAGCTTGACAGCATTGGGATACTGCCGATTCATTGCTGCGAACTTATCTCCAATGGCGTTCAAAATCATGATTAGGTAGTGACGAGCATCTGCCTTGTTGTCCATCTTTGCAATGCACTCGGCCATGTTGAGAAGTAACTTGGCACTCATCGTCTGAAAGCTGGTACCAGGAAAGCTGTCCTGCAGATTCTTGGTATACACTTCCACTGTCTTTCGAATCTGCTGTGGTTCGAGAGCATCTCGAACATGATGGATCAAGTCGGCAAGCATACTGTACGCCAGAGGGCGCATGGTCTCGTATACAGTAAGGCCATCACCAATCAAGGTTCGCTCGTCAAGAAGCTCATCAATCTTGGTCAAGAAGATCTTGCGGAAGTTGAAGTTAATGATATGTCGGATTGCCACCAAAAGTTCCTTCCTGGCTCCTGATTTCTCGCGCGGGCAGTCCTTCAGTAACCGAACGACTATGTTTGGAAGGGTTGGCAGGAAATCTGTGAGTTGCTGTGAGTATACTCGGAGGAGGTATGCCAAAAAGCTCATAGTCTTGACCTGCGCCGTGATGAATTCTCCAAAGGCAGCTCGATTTCGAATGTTGGGGCTGACTCCTGTGAAGATGGTTCCCTTCGCAGCAGCATCTGCATGGGCCTGTTCCTGAGGTTTGGCTTGAAGCAACAGAACGCTCTTGATCAGGGGGACAAAGAGCCTGACATTGGCGCCAACTGTCGTTCTGTATACCTGGAAGATCGACACGACAATGATTGGGCACTCCGCCAGAACTTTGAAGGACTGCATGCCCTTAAGCAACGGACGGGTCTGTTGTTGGGGGTCTGTTCCCAAATCCGACACTGAAGCTACCGGGGAACCAGGACGGGGAGAGTTCTGGAAGGTCTGCGAGCTCCCTGGTGTAGATGGAACATTCGGCGAGGGGTTGTCGAGCTGATCTCTGACCACGGTCTCCATCTGATCAAACAGCTCTTGGATCAGGCTGAGGAAAGGCTGGACTTTCTCCTGCAGTACTTTGGTTTGATGGCGCATGATGTCCATGATCGTCTTGACACATAATGATGCATTCTCCTCGTTGTCAACTCGAACCAGGTTCATTAACAAATCCACCACTTCCTCAGCATATGGTTCGAAGGGCTCGGGGGGGTTCGTGGGCAATCGGTGGAGGATTTCGAGGATGCAGTTTCGAAGTTTCTATTGAGGGTCAGTATCCCTCCATCAATCTGTGTAGTATGGAAGAACGGACCTGCTCCGAAGATGTGCTGATGAAGACTGGGGGGCCGTTGAGTATGGTGATGAATATTGGCACAAGCTTCTTCAAAAAAGGGCTGTATATGTTCCCAGATATGTAATGCTCGAGGCTGTCGCGCAGCTGGCCAGCCGCCTCGACCTTGAGCTTGACATCTGCAGTAGCAAAGAATCAGTACTAGGTCTACCAAGTATGGGGACAACTAATAAGGTTCGACGGATGCTTCTCCCTGCGGGCATACCTGTTGATGGGTCGCTCAATCGCTGCACTACGAGATCAATGGTATTGGTCGCCATGGCTGCGACAACTGCCTTCGCACTGGCGCAAGCCTTCACGATGGAGCCTTCATTCGCCGTGGGATTCCCGCGCTGGGCACCAGTATCTGCGGCGCGAGGTTGTTGTGGCTATGGGCAGCGTTCGTGATGTCCCGGTAGTGTTGAAGCTCCGAAGCCTGGCAAATCCACCACTGCACTTGACGCGATCGCAAGTCCGCCCAGTATTATGAATCGTATGTGGCGTTGTTTCGAGAGTGAATATCCGCCCAGAGAAACCAAATGATTACAGAGAAAGGAATTGCCGTGTTGTGGAGGGAGGTGGATGCGTGGTGTAGCGGGGGAGGGCAAGGCTTCAGTGAGGCTTTCGAAAAAGCTCCCGTCGCGACTTTCTGGGGGACAGCTCTGACCCTGAAAGTCGAGTGTCATGTGATGCGGCCGGCGGCTCCGCTAGCTGTCGCCTGGCTCCTGGCTCCTCCTCCAACTCAGCTCGCTTGCACAGAACCTGGCTCCTGGAATTTGAGTCTCGCGTAATCAGATTGGCAGCTTCCTAGATTTTGCACGCCAAAAATCTGAGCCTTCTTAGGTGATATTCTTGCCTGTGATTACCATTTATATTTACAATTTAAATGAAGATGGATTTTACTGATAAAAGAAATTCGCTGACAGTTGTGGCGAATCAAGCGAGGCAAATCATTCTGCGACGTCAAACTTTCCACTTTATTAACAATTGTGAAGCTGAACCTGAACTCATTTCCTATCATCTTCACATCATACACGTAGCTTGCTGTCTTTCCCAAATTGGTCCTCACTCACTATCCCGTTAGAGCTAAAACCTCAAATCCATGTCTTTGGCTGCCTCTCATCCTCTTTGCCAAACGTCCAACCCCATTTCCTGCTTCTCACTTCGGGATTCCGACTCTTCAATGGCACTACGAATCGCTGCTGTTCAATTCCCACGTGTGTCTTCCCATCAGTTCCGATAAATCGGCCATAGCCAAATCTTTGATCACCCAACCTCTCAACACCGTCCGGCTTTTCGTTGAAATCCTCTAGAGCACGACTAGCGGAGACAAAGGCTATAATGGATGCCAGAGAAGTGGGCATACGAGGAAGGAATCGCCTCGGGCGGTAACTGTAGTAGATAATAGCGACAAGTAGGTGGATAGACAAAATGATTACCGTGAACTTGAACATGAGTGGGGAGACAAAGATCCGGGTTTCGATGTAGATGGCACTGGCATTGACATCTTTCCCCTCGTCCGTCACGGGGAAGACTTGAGTATTAAGACCCAAAAGCACAGCAAAGAGTTGTTCGTACAGCTTTTCCACATGGAACCCAATGAAAGTAGCATCGGGGGCTGCTGCTGCTGGGTCAACAAGCCTGGTGGAATTTATCATCAGTCCTAGGAGCGAATTGATCCAGTCGGAGGTGAAGCTATCGTTGTGCCACGCAAAATCAAAAGCCCCATAACCGGCCATCAGCGCCGCGGTTTGTTGAAACAAAGCAGTCTCGCTCGAAACGGGTAGCGTGATATTGGTACTGGAGGTTTCATTGACAGGAAAGTAGTGGGTCGTGTCGGTGACAAAGTCGCTTGTCTGGTTTGATTGGATGATACGACCGCTGGTGTCCACCGTTAAATCAAATTCAGCTATAAGAAGTTTCTGTGTGCAGCTGAGAAATGTGGTGCTTATGTTTCGGCCTGACGAAGCTACGTTGGAAGGGGGGGCATCAGCCTGTTCCACAGCACGGACCCATCCCATGATCATGGTGGAAGCACAAAATCCTGCATCGCTGGTGTTTGCAGATGCTTGCATGGTTTGAACCACTTCCAGAGCTGCCGCACCACCATTTGGAAAAGGAAATAGGTCGTTTGTCGTCTCGGTTGCGGTGTGGTTGGCGCTTCTTCGATAGATACATCGCGCCCGATTGTCGTCTTCGAGAACGTGTGAAGTCGAGAATTGGATGTTAGATCCATTGCGATTGACACCAAATTGGAGGACATCATTTCCAGTAGATTGGAGCTGAGTGCAGGTAACATTCACACCAAAACCAGTAGTTGATCCGCGAATAGCATCCAAAGCCAAATCCGGCTTTCCAAGCACTGGGCCTGGTTGCAGTTCAAAGGGAATATAGAAGAACTTCTCATCGATCCATGACGGCAGTGGCGTCCCTTGTGTGATATTTGACATGGAAACATAATAATGATCCTAGAAACAATGAATTAATGCCATGTAGAGAGAGAAGAGGGTAACTTACAAAGTACAACCCAGGTCCTGACAAGATGCCTGGGGGCAATACGGCCGACCCATTGAACTTCGGGACGAATTTCTGAAGAGATGGAAAGTCAACAAGGACAGTTGTCCCTTTCTCATTCAGGAGTCCAGTAAGAGCAACAGCAAGGAGGTTTGTTGAGACCGCAACAATACAAACAACCCCAAGAATAAAATGACGGGAACGGAATGCTCGCCAAAAGGCTAGCTGTGGAGGCAGCGAGGTGTATTTCACGTCAAGTGAAGTGGACGCTGGAGCATTGCCTTTCCTGAGCTCATCGAAAGGCTGTAATAAGCATAGAAGTCGGTTGAGGAGAGTCCAGACAGGCTCCAAGAATGTAGCAAACGCAGTCGGAGCGTAGTTTTCAATGACCGATCGAACAATCGAGCTTCGCGATGGTAAGGATATCCCTATCCGAATCAGTTCGCGGTTCCATATTTAAAGGTAGTACCGACCATTGTGGCTTGCAGTCCAAACATGCAAAAACACGACTCCCGCGATAGCGAGAACAATGATTATTACCAGAACAACCCCAAACGGAAGCCGGAGTTCAACTGGGCGGACCGCAGCAAAGTCTTTATCTGGCTGGCTCTTCGACGAGTTGACTTGGGGAGGTCGACTTGCCATGGGCGACAACGATTGAATGAACAAGCCCTCGTGATTATCTCTGGAAAGGCGGTATCTCTTTTGGGAGAGATTCTGCTCTAGTTCAACTGCAGTCAGGGTCCCGTCATCCAGCATTCCTTCTGAGATCTCGCCCGAGGAGGGGATGACAGACATAATGCTTGCTATGGAAGCAGGATCGGAGTCCAGTAGGTTCGTTCTGTAGAAGGAGAAAATCCAGAGTGAGATAGTGAGAGCAATAATAATCGCAAAAGCGACCTCGACCGCCAGCGAGATTTCCCTCACTAGCAGTATTGCCCCTAACCGTTCTTCGCGCATTCCTTCCCTGGCATCTTGCAAATCTTCCAACTGGATCGGTTCTGTCAAAGTGCTTAACGCACTGGTGAAGAGAAGCTGGTGGGCCCTTTCGAAAGCTCGTCGGAGGACTTCTGGGTCTGCAAGGTCTTGGATTGGTGCAGAATTTAAGCTGACAGCAAAGCCCACCATATTAGAGACCGGAAAAGTCAAATTGTAGTTCTTGACTCGGGGGTACTGCTGGACAATTGAGATCTCGTCGAAATTTGTTCTCTCTTCAAGTGGTGAGATTCCTGTTCCTAAAATGTATTCAAATGTCGTTACGTTGAACATCTCCTCGATGGAAGTCGGTGTAGCAAGTTTCCTAGAACTGGCGACTTTGGCTTCTACGATCGAATGACTAGACGCATTCACCGTCACTTTCATTTCCTGGGAGTGGTAGCTCGGCTTGCAGAAAATCGCTGTCAGGTTACGATAAACCCCGACGGTTGTTCGATCGGCAGCAGTTGCAAACAGTGCAAGAAAATTGTTCGAATGCTCAGCGGTGCAGTTTGGATTCTGAAGAGAGTAGCTGGTATGTGCATTGCTGTAGAAGCCAATGTAATTTACCATATAGTCGGAAGACAATGTTGACGAGTCTGCATTGGCGATTTGATCGATGTGGTGCGCGTCTGGGAGAACGATACCTGAGACCGAGCAGCCTTCACCATTGTCGAAACTGTAGCTCAAGGTGCGCTCGGGGATGACATTTGCAGGCTTACATGTCAGGTTTGTGCTATAGACGAAGGCGTTTGAGATCCAAGTCTCTGTGGAGAGAGTTTTGCTTCGGTGGGAAATAGGCTGGAAGGCAAGAGTCGCGTAGGTGCTGGTGGTGAAGTCTGGCAGCCTTTGACCAAGCCACGAAACCCCATACGCAGTGTTCAGAAAATTGGCGTTTAATGCCTTGATCTGTGATTCGAAGGGTATCAATGCCGTGGAAGTGCCAAAGGTTGTTGGAATGGATCTGGTTGCAACTCCGGTAGCGAATATGGCTGATTGTAGAGGGGTGATTACCCAGAACACAAGGAGCATGATGGTTCCCGCTAAGAAGACCCCCCAATGCCTGGAAAAAAGGCAGATTAGTAGGCGGTCTTAGAAACCATCGATTGAAAAACTCACTTGCGGCGACAAGCTGTGACGGGAATGAAAGGGAGGAAATCAAATGGGTACTGAAGAAGTAGAGAATCTTCTGCCAGTGCGCCGTTCTCCCGAGAGAGCTGGAACCATGGTTCTAGACGTTTAACGTCAAGGTCAACCCAACTGAATTGCAGTTAGTAAGTGCTTCTAACTACTGACTGCAGCAATGATGAGATAGATACCTCCACATCATACTGTAGCAGACTGCCAAAATTGTAGGCAAATAAAGGTACCTACGCGTCGTTAACTTTGGTGCTGCATCAAGCACTATCAGCGGAACTTGCCCAAACGTTGCACCGTAAGAAAGATCATCGACATCAGCTGCAAATGCAAGGCCCCCGCCATTAGAACTCCGAGCGCTAATATGGGACAAAATCTCGAGAACTATTATGATCGAGAGGGAAATGACGATGAATCCTCCAAGTACAGGCGCCTGAAGGGTTGCTGGCTTCCAGCCGTCCTTGACATCTATAGCGGGGAGTCAGATGAGTGAAATACAAACTAGATGGGAAGTCATTGTGATGACAGTTACGTACCGCTGTTGCTTCCCCATCCAAAGTACCCAATCACCTTTTCCCATGAGGACCCAAACTTACCTTGCCATGAATTTTGATGTTCTGGCCTTTCCCAGTATCTTGTGGAATTGGAGGTGGAACGATCAACCTCTCTGGTCGTAATCACTGTCGTGGTAGTTCCCGTTTTTTGCAGGTATGCAAGGTTGTCGGACTGCTGCGAAGATGGCTCGCCATACAAATAATGAAGCATTTCACACACAGAAAGTAGCTTAGAATGAGATTGTGATTATCAAGGCGAAGAATGAGGGAACGAGAAAGATCTAAGAAAGTAGGTAAACACTTGAACAGCCAAGATGGGTTTATTTGTTGTCCACGGAATCGAAACACTAACATGCACTAGCTACTGCTGCAGATGGGAAAAGAGATAACTCGGATCGAGAAAGCGCCAGCTGCGAGTTTCTCATTGGGCTGCCGGCACGGCCAGTGGCCCGCTGCAGGTCGGATGTTTGAAATGGCGATACAGAGCTCCAGATAAAAACTGTACCAACCCGCAGCTGTGACCCTGGCTGCGATTGCTGGCTATGTCGCCGTACAAGAGGCGTCCGACCAACAGACCGTCTTTAACTATGTTTGGAATCCCCATGGCACCGGATACGGTGAAATCTTCCGAGATTACGCAGTAAAGAATCTCGACTTTGAAGATCTAAAATTTTGAACACAACAGAGGTTGAAAATAGAACACGAAACGCGCTAGGGGCAAACAAGCGCCTGCCGAGGACATCTGGGCAAAGTAAGCGCTGGAGGTCAACCAACCACTATCCTCGATTGAGCGCCAGCCGTTTCTAGGATGAACGAAGACCTTGAAAACGAGGTGGAAGCCATCAATTCCATATATGGGGAGGAGTCTCTTGTTGTGGCGAGCGATGACAATATCTACATTCTGCGACTTCCTCAGCACGATACTTCTCTGAGACTGCGATTTCCCAAGGATTACCCCGCTGCCCCGCCAGCCATTCTTGGGACTGAGAGCTCTGGGGAACACACGAGGAAAGGTGATGCTGCACACATCGTCGCAGTGTTCAGAGATGTTCTTGGAAGGTTATATCAGCCTGGAGAGGTCTGCCTATTCGATGTGATTGAGGAGGTGAACAGCGCTGTACCCAGTGCGACGGATTTACAAGTCGAGGACCAGGACGGAGAACAAGTCGCAATTTCCCATGACAGCACATCAGGACCAACCCCTCAAGCCGAAAGCGACGCTACGGACATTCAGCAAGTTCCTTGGATCTTGTCGGAAGCTGTAGTGGAATTGAAGTCTGTCTTCGTTGCTCGGTCCGCCCAGGTGTCCTCGCCGGATCAAGCCAAGCTCTACTTGCAGCTTCTACTTGATGCCGACAAAAAGGTTCGGTCTGCTACGCACAATATCACGGCATGGCGGATAAAGGGCGAGAATGGGGTGACATATCAGGATTGTGACGATGATGGGGAGACTGCTGCTGGAGGACGGGTGCTTCACCTGATGCAGTTGATGGATATATGGAATGTTATGGTTGTGGTTACCAGGTGGTATGGTGGGCATCAACTAGGACCAAAGCGTTTCAGTATCATCAACACTGTTGCGAGAGATGCTTTTGTTAGGGGTGGATTTGTTCAGGAGGACAGCTCTGCGGCGAAAAAGAAAGGAAAGCGCTGAAGCCCCCGGACTTCGAATTCAAACACACTTCGGGAATAAGTCCGGCCGGTTTCGAACATTCGGACGCTGCAAATTCCCAGCTGCGAAGACACAGGGCACGACGATGCACCATATAATTGTCTAACCGGATCCTCTGGCTCTGGTCTGCAAGGCAAGGTGTGATGCTCCGAATCGAGCCATGTTCATGTCGGCAACGATCCGGCGTAGGATGGAAATGAAAAGGCATCATGGTCCCGCAGATCGGGGTTGCGTGGTAATGCAAATATACAGCCTTCAGACATTGCGTTGCACTTGTAAAAATAACACGCATGCAATTTAGTGCCGTTGTAAAACAATGGTTAACTGAGCAGCCAAACTCCCAGCACAAGTCAAGTCCTCAACATAGCCCTGATGGAATTCCTGTAGAGGGTGCCTGCAGCAACCGCACCAGCAGTAGTTAGCAACCCAACAAGAATCGCGGTATTCGACACCTGCGTTTCTTCAATGACTCTAGCCCATTTTGTTGTCCCTTCCGCCTTGACCACCTCCGCACCAGATCCACTGATCTCATAGTCGTCCCAATTGATGGAGCTGGTCCTCTTTTGATATGGAATAACCGCATCGGCCCAGTTGTTTGTGATCAATCCTTCTTCATTCTTATACCATGAGTTGCAATTTGGGTCAGCAAATGCCGACTTCGCCAGGCGAGTTTGAATCTCGCTGTTGTATTTTTCGACGACCTGAGATTTTGGCTCAATTCGGAGCTTTCTGCCGCTGTTCTTTGCTGCTTTTACCTTACTGATCAACGTGTTGATATACAGGGACTGGGCCTCGATCATGAGGATGATACTGTTGTGTCCGAGGTTCGTGTTAGGGCCTGCCACGTAATTAGAATTAAATGATCAAAGGAGGAGTGGCGAGTTTACCGTAAAGCATGCTGAAATTTGGAAGGGTGGGGACTGTCATTCCAAGATATGCAGATGCACCAGACGACCAGATATCCTCTATCGACTTTCCACTTAAGCCATATATTTTGATCGGGTACATGAACTGAGTAGTCTTGAACCCGGTCGCCAAAACAAGGAGATCAAAATCGTGGTCTTTTCCGCCCTCGACCTTGACACCATTTGGTGTAATCTCTTGGATAGGGGTTGTCTCGAGAAGCACATTTGGCTTGGTGAAGACGGGGAAATAGTCATCGGTGATGATAACACGCTTGCAGCCAACCGCGTAATGAGGCTGCAACTGTTCCCGTAATTTGGCATATTTCTCCCCTGGAAGTTGGGATTCCATGTGGCTCTTGGATGCGGACATCATGAACTCGTGGACAGGAGATTTGACATCGAACACCACTTCGAAGAACGACTCTCTGAAATCCATCAACCCTGCGCGGTACCTGCGACGAGCGAATGGGACATATTTGTATACTGCTTGTCGCATTGGTGTAATGGGTTTGTCGTCCCGAGGAATCACCCAATTTGGTGTCCTCTGGAATACTGTGAGGCTTTTGCAAACCTTTGCGATCTCTGGGATTATCTGGGCGGCAGTTGCGCCATTGCCAATGATTCCGATCTTCTTGTCTCTCAAGTCGTAGTCCCAGTCCCATCTGGCAGAGTGCATCAATTTTCCCGAGAAGGAGTCAACGCCCTGGATGTCGGGGTATTTGGGCACATTCAGCTGTCCAACTCCAGACACAAGGAAGTCCGAGGTGACAGTGTAGTCTTCTCCAAATTCGGAGTCTTTGCTGCCCCTCCGCGCTATCTTTGTCTTCCAAGTGTAGCTCGTCTCGTCCCATCGAGCCTCTTCAACAGATGAATTGAACCGGATGTGTCTGTACAATTGGTACTTGTGTGCAAGGTCGACTAAGTAGTCGAGTATCTCCTCCTGTCCAGGGTATTCTCGAGTCCAACTTGGATTTGGCTCAAATGAAAGGGAATAGAGATGGCTCCAGACATCCTGCTCTCCCGAGATTAGCTGGCGTCATCTAGGGACAATCGGGTAGGCATACGCAGCAGCATCCAGGATATCTCTGGTCGTTCCATGTCCCTCCCACTTGATTACCCTTCTCAACGATAATGAAATTTCGTCCGTTCCCCTTGCGGATCATATCAATTGCAGTGGTCATGCCAGATATGCCCGCCCCGATAATCAAAACATCTGCCCTATTGGTGTTCCTGCCATAGTCGACGGTCGGGGAGGGGTTGGGGTCCGACATCTTTGCTTCGGTGAGAGCAACAGACCCTGTGAAGTAGGTATTGGTTGAGGATGTACAAAGCTTCGAAAGTCGCAACTGGACAAGAATGAGACATCGTGGGAAGCACTGTGGTACTTAATAGGGATGAGAGCTGGTGACAAACACTGGATAAACTCCTCGGCATCTCAGGACCACAAGCTGCCGGCCGAGGTGCCAGTAAATGGAAAGCGGAGGCATGATGCCAGGGGCGGGGAGAGACATTGCCAAGAACGGGACAGGTAGTTGCTGAGCGGTTACGGACGAAGGGCGATCTCGACTTTCTGGACCTTACTAAAGCGGTACAAGTGTGAAGAGAAGGTTTACATCAGGCTTGATGGGGAAGCACAGCAAAGGCCCCGTTGGGGAGGTGGCTGTGGCTGGTTGATGGAATGGGATGGCTCGAGAGGTAACGTTAAGATCATACTATTACCCCACATTTCGCTTAACTTCTGGACCCCGATAGCCGAACCGATCTTCCCGTTCCCGTTCCCGTTCCTGAACAAGCGATCGCGAGCTCTTGTTCGTTTTCGTTCTAGGTTTCATTGTCACCTTTCAACTTTCAGATAAACGTCCTGTCGCGATTTATATTTGGGTTCAGCTTCGCCCATCCAAAACTACCCCGCTGTCACATTTGACTTTCCTTGCTGTACCTCGCACTTGATCCTTGAAACGATCTTCGCTCTTGGACTTGCTCGTGCACTTTACACATGTCAATTGTTTCCTTTCGTAACCTTACATTAACTTTAATTGCTGATCTCAAGCGGCCAGTGCAGCTGTCACAAAATGGCTTCACGACTCTCGTAAGTTTTCTCCGACGACGACATCTCAACCCAAATATATCACTTCACGGTATCTGGGAATCGTTCTGATGTCAAAGAGTGTTTTGATTCATTGGGCTATTTCTGTGGGAAGTGCCCTTCTTTTGTGTCTTCACCTGGTATATGCACATCTGCCCTCCACTTCCCAAAACTCCTCCTCAAATGCCAAAAGGGTATGTATGTACAAGAAATTTTCCTAACGCCCTCCTATGCTCCCTCCCCAGATACAAAGAAAAGAAAGACTGTGCTTATCGGCCGGCGATGAAGCATGGATCTATGACTTGTGGAGGTGGCGACGGACGTGGGCGTTGGAAAATCTGATGGCACGCTTCGCCTTGCTTCCACTAGCGGTGATGTTGATGGCGGAAGACTCTCCTGCAGAGCAGGAAGTGCCGGCAGCAAGTTGCTGGACAACAGACCAAGTGCCGCTTCCACACTGTTGGAACGATGTTCCACCAATGCAGTTCCACATCCCCTCTGTAGGGCAAGCACTCCCGGCGGCTTGTACTGTCCCTGAGCCTGTTGTTCCAGTTGATGTGCCGGAGCTGGGTGCTGGAGAAGCTGAAGAGGCGACCGGGCTAGCGACTGGAGCGACACTGGGTGCGGATGCGACTGGGGCAGCAGATACGACTGGATCGGCTGGTGCTACTGGAGCTTGGGTTGCTTCGCTGGCGGCCGATGTTGGGACTGTTGCGAAGACTCCTCCTGGAATACCGCCGGCAGCTGTAGTTGGTTTGGGGGAGGCAGCGGCTGAAGTAGCTCCAGACCCAGATCCTGCAGTTGCAGTGGGCTTTCCAGCGACTGCCGATCCACAACTTCCGGTTGGGGCTTGCAAGGCACTGGAGGTTGCCGAGCCATCGAGGACGACTGAGTCTCCAGGGTTGGGAAATTTGACATCAGTGGAATCGACAGTTCCGCATCCATTTCCGATGTTGGCGATGAACATGTCTGGCAGAGCACTGAAAGCGGCTTGGTCGCGTTCCATGAGCTGAGTTGCGTTTCGTGCCTCGAGTTCGTTCTCGTCGCTGCGCTTGGAAGACCCAGCAGTGAGGGTAATTGGTGCACAGTTCATGTACATCTCGCGGTTTCCGATTTTGTTGAACCAAGTCCAAGCCATGACGGCAGTTCCAGTTGGCAGGTCTGTTGGGACGGTGAAAGGATATGTATCCGGATTCACGGCGTTCGCGTTGTCACCGTTGTTTCCCGCAACACCTTTAATGGGGCAGCCACCTTCGATTGAATGAATGACCTTCCAGGTGCTGCTTGCAGTAGGGGCCTTGTCATATGAGATGGATACCTGGCATGAGCCACCGCCGTGTGTAGCACTGCCCGTGAAAGCGAGGCTTTGAGTCGAACCCAGGGGCCATGTATTGCTCGCTCCCTCTGCATCATATACACCAGTTCGTTGCTTGCAAGGGAAGTCCGAGCCCGAGGCATCCAAGGGAGAGTTGTTGAGAGAGGATTTGCCGAATGGGGTAGGAGAGTTCATGATCATGTGCGAGCTCCCGAGAGCTGCAAGTCCGAAGACTGCGAGTGTAGTGGATGAAAGCATGTTGATTTTGGTTGAGAGTAGTCGTTCCGGACGAGGTAGTCTCTGTGAATGAAGTTTTTCAAGGAGTGTGACTTGGCAGTTGATATATGTACTTGCTGACCGTGTGGTCTGTGGATGCTCGAAAGCTCGAGGTCTGGTGAAAGAATGTGTAGGTGAGACTGCCACAGGCAGGAGGCAAAGAATCTAGAAGGCGAAGAAACAAAGGACTAGCCCGAGAAAAATGCAGAGAGCTCGAGAATGATGCCAAGGAAGTCGATGTCGAAAAAAATTGAAACAGAGGGTCGTCGGCCATCTTATATTCTGTGTCTGTGCTATTCTGGCTATTCTCATCAGGGGCAGACGATGGGTCACTGCCTGGCACTACCAGGACCCCTGTGTTCCCCAGCTTGCTTGCAGCTGCTGGATCGAGAGGATTGCTGCAGGGAACGCGTTGAACACTACATTGACTGGCCACGGAAGATCAAGGCCAAGACACTCCTGCTTGTCAAACGCGCACTGTGATGGCTCCATAACGCCACTTTGTGCTCAGCTGGCTCTGGATGGATCTGAAAGCTTGAGAGACACTCGACCAGTCACCCAGCCTGCCTCGCCGAGGTCTAGGAAATGCGAAGCTTAGATGATCGATTGGGCACAGGGAGGGACGCTGTTCAGACGAGCACTGATGTGCGGAATGCACAGGGGCTCGATAGGCTGGCGGACATTTGTTTCGATGGTTGGCGAAACATAATGGATTAGTACGGGGGAATCACATCACAACGCCATCACTGAGTATTGTGCCGTATGCCCCTGACTAGAGATGTCGGCTGTAGGAGGAGGAACAGTCTAGCCAGGAACCAGACGACAGCTGGATGTGATAACTCACCAGTAAGAAAACACCATCCCCTAATGAGAGTCCGCATCGTGGTGTGAAAGTTGGAGTTGAAGTGCTTGTACCGCAGCTCAGGGGCAATTTTCTGCTTGTGCGTTCGAAGGATGTCTCGCTGGCCAATAACCTTGCATGATCGCCTCTCGCCTATGAGCTTGGCAGGGCCGTGAAAGTGGCTGGCCAGTGAGGTGGCCCAGCGTCCCAAAGCCACGTATGCGGCGCATCAGCCCCCGTAGGCCAGCCCGTCCAGTGAACGTGGTCCCCTGGAACGGTGTCTAACAGCCCCCTGAGCCTGTCCCTCCGAGCCCCCCTCCTGCCCCCCTATTCTTGTCATTTCGTCAGGCCTACTCCCTGTCCCGCCGTTCTGCTTGGCCGTCCGAAGGTCTCTGGTCTCCCCCAGACGACCAGTCTTAAACCGAGCCCCTGGCCACTGACTGGCTGGAAGAAGCTGGACTGCTGCCGACTAGCGAGTCCTGTCCGCTCAGTTGAAACCGGGACTGTCTCGTCACGATCGAATAGGAAGGATAGTAGGGACGATGCCTCAAGTCTTTTAGCAAACTCCAGGCCTGTGTAGAACATTCCCTCGTGTGATCACAGAAATCCGAGTCAACGGATCTGACTCGCTGCGTCGACTTTTGGCGAGCGGCTATTGTAAGACTTTTCCTCAACTTCCGGTGAGAAACGGGGGCTGGAGAAAGAATGAAAGAAAGAACCAGAATCACGAGATGCTGACTGTCTCTCGTCGGGCACACCGCTACCTCATTCTGTATGAAACCTCTAAAGGACCCCGCTCCGATGCATACGACGATCAGCGTCCAAGTCCCGAGATTTCGTGCACTCAGCCACACGGCATCAACGAGGAACTTCTCAATTTTCTGTGGAGATCGCATCGCATGAATTCAACCACTTAATACGAAGTAATGCTTTTTATATTCTCAAGTGGCACCGTTCATCCCTACCATCAAGTCGTGGCCGAGGCGTTTTCTAGGCATGACAAGGCGTTCTTTCGAGTTGATCCGCGAATGGGTTGCTTGTCCAGCTGGAGCATTTGACGGGCTTACGTGGGTTGCGAGTGAGCCTTTGTTTGAAACTTTTCAACCGATTCTCATTGGACACATGAGGCCAAGCGGCTCTACAAACAGAAATGCTCTTCGGATCCAGTGGTGGCGACCGTTTGTTTCTTCCGAGTTTCCTCAACTTTCGACGGCTGTCAATCATTTTTTCTGAGCATGCCAGGGGGCTCTGTTTTGGCCAGTCAGAAGCAGCTACTTACCACGAAGCCACTGCCACGGTGACTACTTCGTAAACGGATGTTGGTTGAGAGGCGTTTGATGATGATGGCATTTGCTTTCGCTCGGTTGTTGCTTCAAGTGACTCAGTCAGTCGATTTTCGAGCACGTCAAAGTCCCAGTTTCTTTGGAACTCCAAACAAATTCAACGGAGGCAATACCGGCTTGTGTCGGAGGAGGCCAGATAGTCCAAATCATTGATCTAGGTCGAGCATTTTCGACACTTTGGTTCAATCACTCCATCATGTTTTGGCTGTCTCCCGAGACTCCGAACAGCGCTTCCCTCAGCCAAAGAAACGTCACCATCACGGCCTAGACAAATCCACACATAGATCTATCGGTGACCTGCTATTCTTTGTTATGCGAGTAAGGATGAACCAATCCTCAAACTAAATCTTTTGAAATGTTTGTTTCGAATCCCAAATCACTATGGGCCCCAGGGCCCCTCTTGCGTTGGCCAACTCAAATATTTACGCCAAGACACAGGCAACCCAGCAGAAATCCCAAGTATGCGGCTTCACAACGTGTGAGATGAAAACCAACAAACCCAACGGCCACGTTGTTTCGCTTCTGGGATCAATAAGCATAACCAAAGTCCAACTGCATGTGAGCTTATTTCTAAAGTGTGTTGGCGCCTGGTACGTAGCCAAGGACGACCACGGCCAGCTGCAACCCTCGGCGCTAAGGTCCTTGAGGTCATGCCAAGAGCGTCCAACGAATTGTTTGTCTTTATTTCGACGTCCATGATGACTCCTACGGCTGGCATAAGGAGAACATTTGTATAATTTCCATTCGTTCAGAAATATTTCGTTGAGCTTTGTGGTGAAGCGAATGCCCCCTCTAAAGAACTTTCCAGACTATTTATTTCACGCCGCCTCTCCTCAAAATCCTTCTTGATCTCTCAGATAGCGTTCCTCCTATATCGATAACCTTGTTCTTGGGGTGTCGAGCGACGAAAATGAATTTGCCAAGGTTGGGGGCGGTCAGAAGCCTTTCGTAAACACAACCTTATCATGTTGGTGGAAGGCCCAACTCTCCCATAACTTTATTTTTTTTCGCTTCAGAGCTTAATTTCTAACGGGGCCAGCTGCGTGCGAGTTTATTTTATAGTTGTTGGCCGATTGTATGGGACCCGGCCCCGGCGTGGGAATCTGCGACCTGAGCGCTAAAAAAATTCCAACAATCACTGACGACCAACAATGCCAATAAAGAAGCTTGTCTTTATTCCAACGTCTATCGTTCAACTGTCCGTCTGCAGCCCAACTTGATGCAATGTTGGCGCCGTTGGTTGTCTTTTGATTCTGGTATCAGTTATTTTATCTTCTTCTCTGCGGGCAGATCGTTTTTGCTGTTTTCTGCCCGCTACCCGTTTCGCACATCTCTCACATCTCCGCATGACATGATGCACTTCTTCCACCGAAAAGCTCTTATTTCCCCAAGAATACTAACAAGGATGGGAAACAAAGCCACGCAATGCGAACCGCTGTGAATCCCAAAGATAGGTTCCACACGGGAACGCCCAAGTTTTGCCTTTCAAGCCGCCTCCTATTCAATGTGTATCTAGAGCTGAATGTCAGCATCAGCGATGGAAGCTCCGTTAGTTTATTACATGTGATTCTAAATTAGAAAACCATGAAAACATATTGCTTAGTTATGTATAGATGTAATCTTCACTTGTTGTTCTCAGGGGGCATTTGGCGACGAATCTCTTGGCACCAATTTTATCATCCACGGATTCAGTAGTCTACATACAATCATATGTCACTCTACGTAAACGGGACAAAGACACACTGAAGAGGAATATTATTGTTCGACTAGGTGCTCTAGTTCAATAGAAAGCAATGGTAAGTGTTCTGATATGTATCATTTGATAGAGTTTTAATCAGGCTGCTCTCACATAGCGACGGCACTCAATCTAAATCTAAATTGACATTCAGTGAAGAATTCATCCTCTTGCTGCACTACTGTAATTCTCCAAGCAGAATATGAACCAATCACTGTGATTATCAGAAAAAGTGAAAAGGGAAATGCAGCCCAATTTCCCAACGTGCATGGACAGTTTCCTTCCAAGTCATGGGAGTCTTGCACGCAAATTTTCTAGTCGACTTCCCCGGTGGTACTGCACGGCAGCCGTGCGAAATAAGCAAATGGAACTGTTCAAAGCCACGAATACTTTGAAGAATCAATTGAGGTATTATGTTCATGGAGTCAAGATGTCCTCTGAGATGACGGGCATTTCCCCTCCTGACCAAGCACTATCCTGGTCCTCGGTTCCGTTTTCACATGTGTGGCAGTCGGATTGGATTTTGATGCTTCGACGTTGATTTTTTGGGGTCCCATATCCAAAATTCTCGATACGATGTTAGAACATCTTCCGAATCCAGATGTAAAATTGTTAAGAGCGTGGGCAATTTCCCTTGGTGGAAGATACTGACAGATTCAATGAAGAAGTCATATAGAATAATGCGCTTCGATATATCACCGTCACGCTCGTCCCCTGCAGCATCAATATATCTGTATTTGAGTGTTATGCGGGCAAGTGTTGTGCCCCTAACAGTCACAGTGAAAAGGCGCTTAAGCGAAGACAGGTTCTTTCCTGTACTTCAATGACAGAACAGAGTTTCAACTCAGAATTTCTTTCTACAATCTACTCTTCGGCTCGGCTAACTCCTCCACTTTGGCAAATTGGTAGTAATAATCCAATGACTGGGGATTCAGTAACGTCCCACTGGGCTTGATGATCTGCCCAGACACAATCTGCTTCACAGGCAGTTCCACCTTTTTCAGGTTCACAGTTGTCTAAATTCGAGATGTCAGCGCTACAAGAAATTGATGAACAGGATTGACTTACAGGTATATCCGGTGTCTCAAAAACATATTTAGGGACATGTCTAGCGCTCAATCCTTTCCTGATCGCGGTTTTGACGTCATTCACCAAGGCAGTGGTGAATTTTTGCCCAGGCTTCATCAGCAGGAACAGCAACACACTCTCGTCAGTATCCGTCGGTCGTCTCTGCCCGACGCAAATGCTATCCGCGATCTGAGGGAACTTTTCTTCGATGATTGAGTATATTTCCGCGCTCCCAAATCGCACTCCGCTCGGGTTGAGGACCCCGTCAGCTCGACCTAGGAATAGTAAATTTTTCGTCACTGGGTGGAACATAACGAAGTCGCCATGTGTCCACACATTGTCGTATTTCTCGAAATAGGCTCCGAAGTAGCGGGATCCGTCGGGGTCGTTCCAAAGGTACACTGGCATGTTAGGGAATGCCTTAGGGGCCACCAACTCTCCTGGTGTTCCATGGGGAACTGGTGCCCCAGAAACACCCTTTCCACCTTCGATGAGGGAATCGTAGACCTCAACGGGAGTCCCAAGACTGGGACCTTGGGTACCGCCGACATAGACTGGGGTCAAAGGGTTTTCCTGAAACGTTAGCAGTGAATTTTCAACGAGCAAGGAACGGATTTACCCCTCCAAAGCAACCTGCCTGAGGGAAAGTTAGCATTGAACTCGAATGTCAGCCTCAATGAAATACACACCAAGTCTGTACCCCCAGAAATATTCCCAAGCTGAACCTGGGCTGGGAACCCCTTATCATAAAACCACTCAAACAACTGATCACTCAATACCATTCCCGTGCTCGTCACATGTGTCAAGGCACTGAGATCTGTGACTTCCCGTGGCGAGATGTTGTTCTTTTGCATCTCATGCATCCATCTTGGACTTGTTCCCAACTTCGTAACTTTCTGTTCCCCAAGCATCCTCACGAAAGTTGTGAGATCCGGCTGGAAAGGGCTGCCGTCATATAAGATGACTCGTGCGCCTGCGAGGAGATTCATGACGGAGCTGAAGTACATGATCCAGCCAGTAGTGGTATACTGTAGCACCACACTTTCTTGGTTGATCTGCCCGTGCAGCTTCCCTTCCTTAGCAGAGGATAGAATGCAACCACCAACTGAATGAACAATACACTTTGGCGTTCCTGTCGTTCCAGAAGAATAGGCAACAAAGAAAGGATCACGGAAGGCAGTCTGTTCAAAATCTGGGGCCTTTCCGGTCGCCTTCGAGACGAAGGATGCAAGAGTTTCTGTTCGAGGTATCTTGCCGATGTCGACTGGGTCTGAAAATCGAGGCATAGAAACCATGCCTTCGAATTCCGAAATATCTTTCATCCCTTCGACAATGTGCAGCATTTTGTCTCTCAGATCTACTTTCTTGCCATTGTAAATAGCGAAGTCGTCCATGAATATGTACTGGCAGGTTTAGCGGAAGCTGTGTAGGGCGAGTTAAGATCCATACCTTAGGCGCAACCTGTAAAGCCCTTTGAAGAACACCCTGGACACCCATGTCTGTCGAACTGCTACTGAATAGCCCACCGAGAGTGGTGATAGCGAAGAAGACTTTCAAAGTATCAACGGAGTTGCTAGCAACGACAACTACTCTGTCTCCCTTCTTCACGCCGTGCGCTTTCATCGCATCGGCCAGAACAGACACTTCTTTTCTCAGCTGACCCCACGTAACATCTCGGACCTCCGTGTATCCCTCCCTGATCTCAGTTACGGCAATTTTGTTATCTTCTTTGCCAGCTTTACCCCGCTGAGACGATGGTGCACCTGGTACTCTCGAGTAAAGAAGGTTCTCAGCAAAATTCAAGTTAACACCTTTAAACCATATCGGTACTGTGTCAATTCGTGCAGACTCGTCTACAACTTTCTCATACGAGCCATTGTGTATAATGTCGAGAAAGTGGAAAGCCTGGTCCCAGAACTGAGCTCGGTTTTTGATCGAGTATTGGTATAACTCCCAGAATGTCTGGGAAATGTTGTTAGCTAAGGACCGCGCTCAAAATAGGAGTCCAACCTTCAGCTTCAGATTGTGTTTTTGATTTATTTCTTGCATCAGTCGGTACATCTCCGTACCTTGTGGGTTCGGATGCTCCCATAACTTTCTGGGAACTGCTAAAGATGTCATATTTGCAATTGGCTCAGGCAGGAGAAGGTTCACCAAAAAGAGGGAGGGAATCTAGAATGAACACAACAGGAGTGGGAGGAATGAGGTCTGATAATAACTTCTTAGAGCTGGCATTTGAAGGGTCGGCGATAACGGCTATGCGGGTGATCACCGACCGACCTCCGCAACTCTCCCCACATCCTCGGCTTCGGCGTCTAACAGAATGCTGACTGGAGATTACTTCGTATGAGGTTATGTTGAGAGATGTGGGCAATGTGGGCAGGTACTTGATTGGTTGACTCGAAGGCTTTCTTCGTCTTGACCGGCATTGAGTGAGAATGAAGTTGAAGTGTGAAAAAGAATATAAGTCAAAACAGTTCGCCGTGGAAGTGTGTAATTGTATCCGAACTGCAAGAAGGGAGGAGAGAGTGATAGCAGCAGGTACTTTATTATTATTGGTGGCTGGTTAATAAACCCTAGATGTCTGAGAGATAGAGGTATTGGACATACCCCTCCCCTCTACAATCAAAATCAAAACAACATCTTCAATTTGTTATGTCCGAAGCCCATCTGATTGTGAATACAGTACAACTTGGACTGTCATCAAGAATGGGGGCCCCTCCCTTGTCTCGCATTTGGTTGAATCCTGGCTCCCCCAAGTCCAGGCAGGTTCTATTGCTTCAATATAAATTTGGCTGGCGGAATTCCTCCTCGATCGTACCTGACAGTCCCAAACTCGCAAACATCCAAACTCCCCCGCAGTGAGTGCAGTGCCAGCCACAGAATAGTGACGCACCAACAGCACTGCTCCGATTTCCAATAGCGTAGAACTCCGCCAGCTTACCGATGTCAGATACAGTAGCAGCAAATATCAGGCCGCCCAGGCCGCGTCGTCCTCGGACAGTCTCAATGTCCGTTCCAGACTCTTGGCTGGAAGCTTCGAAGCTACCTCGACGGCCACCTCTTCAACACATAAAATGGCGTCTAGCATATATTCATCCCTTGCTGCTATTTACTGACAGAGCTTGAAAGTTGTGCTGAACAGCACAGTCTCACATACACTTAACGAAGGCAACCAAAGCACGAACTTCTAGGGAACAACAATACTGTAGCCACAGCATCATGTCGCGCCTTTGGCCACACACCTCCTACGCCGAAGAGCAACCATACTACCACTCGATTCTCACAGCCCACGTCTTCACTCGTGCCATACAGGCCGGTGCTTTGGCTGGTGGTGGAATTGGGTCCGCCATCTTCACCCTCCGGAGATTCAATGTCCTCAAGGCTGGCATACCTCCCTCGACTCTCACCACCACTTTTCTCAGGTCCTCTGGCATAGGATCACTTACAGCCTTCGCCCTAATGACCGTTGGTCTGCCTATGCAAATGCGCGGCAAGGAGGAGATTGAATGGCGCGATAGAAGTTGGAGATTGCTGGAAAACAAAGGACAATTGGAATGTGATGACTGGACATATCCTGCCATGGTGGCGGGAGGGCTGACGGCTGCCACTAGGAGGAGTGTATTAGGATGGAGAGGTGTTGTAGGTGGTGTTGGTGCTGGGAGCGTACTGGGCATGATGGGATATATGGGCTGGAGATTTGGAGTCAAAGGTGGGAAGCGGGAAGAGACGAATGTATAAAACGGCATGGCGGCAAGGACGATATCTGAATCATCGCTAGCATCTAGCATGTCTGGAACGAGAGTACGAAGGAGTAGCTCTGTCGTTTGGTTAGGCGTTTGGGGGAGCATATTATGAAATCTGGTCTGGACATGGAGTTTGGTGAGAGCGCTGTGCTCTTGTATTATCACCTGTATACCTTTCGATATAATGCTATGCTACTCGCCTACCATGACACCAACCCAAGTTACCGCTTGTCATCTTTTCCCCTCCAGCCAAACGCCCAATAATGCTTTACACCGTCCATGCCATGCCATGCCCAATCATCAATCATCATCACTCAAGTCCATAAGACTTCCATTACCATCCAAACCAACTCCACTACTGTACCTTGCCCTGAATTTCTCTTTTCCTTTTCCTCCTCTCCGCGCGAAGAATTGTGATGCCTCGATCTTCTTCTGCGTGATTTCCCTCTCGAATTCGTCATCGTCATCGAACTCCTCCGCTCCATTGGGACCACTGCCAGCAGTTTCTTCCAGAGCCTTGTTCAGGAGCTCTGTAGCAATAGCATCTTGCGGTGATATAGCCAAAGCTTCATGGAAGACCAGAACAGCATCGAACGGGCGGTGCTGCTCCATCAAAACCAGTCCTTTGGCGCAGAAAACAGATGGGTCTTTGCCACCAAGTCTCAGAACTTCATCGAACTGAGCGAACGCCAAGTCCCATTCATGAAGTCTCCGATATGCATGGCCAAGATTTGATCGAGTTGAGATCCAAGCTGCTGGATCACTGTCAATCTCATCTGCAATCTTGAGGGCTTCGGTGAACTTCCCGACGGCCTCCCGTAAGCGCTCCTGATGGTAGAAGACCACACCCATTTCATTCAGAAGTAGAGGGTCGGTTTTGCAAAGTCCGTGAGCCGTCTTGAGAAATTCGTCGGCAAGGGTCATGTTGTTCAACAAGTGGTTTTGCATACCCAAGAATAGCTGAGGCAGATGTGTGCCCATGAAGAGCCGGGCAGCAGTCGAGTATGCTGAGATTGCCTGGTCATGCTCCCCTTCGGCAGCGAACGTGTGGGCAAATCCTATCCACGCTGGTCCAAAATGCGGATCCATCATACTTGCTTTGCTGAAGTACCGTCGGGCTTCCGCAACTTTGTTTGTCGCAAGATAGTAGACCCCAACAGCCAGCCACGTACATGGTTCTTCGGGATGGTTGTCGGCTAAATCGTGGGATATGAGGAAGAGAGCGTTTTTCAACTGGAGTTCGTATAAGCAGGCGAGGTGGAGGGGGTATATGCTGAAATTGTATTTGTCGTCTTGCAGGATTGCATTTGTGATAGACAATGCATCCTTGAACTTGCATTGGGTGAAGAGAAGGTCCGCCTTCGAAAGCAGAAGGTCGGGATTGTTGGAGAGGTTGTAATGTGTGGAGAGGGTTTCCGTAGCTGTCGAGAATGCCGCAGGGTTCTTGTATTTTGATAATCTGGTAGTGTAAAGCATTTTCGTGAAGTCGGCTGCTTCTTGGGAGGAGGAAGGGTCGTCCGTTACAGAAATGGCATCGAAGTCCAGGGAGTCCAAGAATTGCCACTCCTCGTCCGGCGACATCAGACAGTTCTTCATCAGTTGTTCAAAAGCCTCGAAGCACTGGACATCTATCCGCACAGCATCCTTGTAGCATTCCTTTGCGCGATCGAAGGCATTCTGTTTAGCGTAGCACAATCCGCGAAGGAAGCACATGGCTGCCTCGAATCTGATATTCGCCGCTTCATCTTGAGCAACTTCGTCCCTACGATCATGTCTATCCCCTCGACCCAGCGCCTTAGAGCCTGCCCTGTGGTGCCCATTCGTGTGCTGTATCTTCCGCCGACTGTTGCTGACGGTTGTGATGAGGTGGGTGGGGTTCTTTTCGCCCAGGACATTGAGTGCTTCTTCGAATCGGTTCTGTTTGATCAAACAGTGACCAGCTAGGTACCGACAAGATGGATTTCGTGTGATCAAATCTTGTTTGGAGAGGAAGCTCTGGGCTCGAGTGTAGTTTCCGGTAGAGAAATGGACCTGGGCAAGCCAGAAAGCATCTTTATCGTTTTCTGCGCGGAATCAGTATGCGCAGACATCCAGAGGGCACAGAGAGAGGACTAAGAGCACCGAAAGGAGGAGGAAGGGAAGCCTACGAGTCAATGCAAGTAGCTTGTCACCGATAAAGATGGCCGAGTCGTACTGGTGTTTGTTCAGGGCATCCTGGCGCCAATCCCGCAAGAACTTCTCCATATTGTATTTGAGGGCATTCGCTGGACGTCTGCAGCTTCATGAATCGTTGCGCATCGATGCAGAAGCGATAGTACCGCAGATTCGAGGTGGATGTTGTCTCGGAATTCGAGACTGTTGTATGGTTTGTTTTGTTTGGAAGTTTGGAAGTCGCGTCGAGGGGAACTTTTGGGAGACGCGAGGCTGAAGGATTGACATAATGTGCATAAATAAGGTTTCCACTTAGCGCCAGTTGTGCAAATATGCAGCCTTGGAATTTGATACTCCCCGCCTCGCCCCAGCAGGCTCAATGCATTATCTCCATCTCCACTCAGAACATCGACAGCGACCTCCATACAACAAACTACTGTCCTCTCAATAATTCAACCATAGCTCTACCAGAATTCGAAGAACTGCTCTGTCGCACAGCAAAGACGAACCCTTGAACTTCTTCCTCAACCATATTCGATTCTCGAACCAACATTCCATCTCTAGTCAGCCATGTCTGAACGAAAGGTCCTCACCAAGTACTACCCTCCCGACTTCGATCCCTCGAAGATCACACGCTCTCGCGCCCCCAAAGGAGCTGGCCCCAAAGTCCAAACGGTTCGATTAATGGCACCGTTCCCCATGAAGTGTACCGCCTGTGGAGAATACATCTACAAAGGTCGCAAATTCAATGCGCGCAAAGAGACCACCGAAGAAAAATACTACTCCATCCCCATATACCGATTCTACATTCGATGTACAAGATGCTCGGGCGAAATTACCTTCAAGACAGACCCCAAGAATATGGACTACGAATGCGAGAGAGGGGCAAAGAGGAATACGGAGCCGTGGCGAATGAATGGGGCTGGCAAGCAAGAGAGCGATGAAGAGCGTCTGGACAGGCTGGAAAGGGAGGAGGAAGAAAAGAATGCCATGCAGGAGCTCGAGACGAAGACACTGGACGCCAAGAGAGAGATGGCAGTTGCAGATGCCTTGGACGAAATCCGGACTCGAAATGCAAGGAACGAGAGAATGGGAAAGGATGGAGTAGAAGTCACAGTTGCACGGGAGAGCATTGACGAGGAAAGGCAAAGACAAGATCGCGAAGATGAAGAGGCTGCCCGTCAGGCATTCATGAGGCAGCATGAGGCGATGGAGGAGGTCATTGATGATGATGAGTACGATGCGGGTGTTGGACCAGCGCCTCCAATTACAAAAGAAGAAGCCTTAGAAATGCCTCCACCAAGCTTCAAGAGGGTCGTGAAGAAAAAGAAAGATCATGCTGCAGCTCTGGGGATCAAGAAGAAACCTTCACTGGTTTGATCATTTGATGGCGACGTTGGTTAGGGGAGTGGGTTTCCATTTCCGTGGGCTCAGATACATCAATGTATTGATTCGGCCAGCATCAAAGTGAGTCCTGGGCATTGGTGATCTGGGCATGTACTTTACACTAATGATTGAAACGTTCCACAATGTGGCACCAAATCCCAGTCCGCTGCGGTCAAATTCCCGTTTGAGATTCTTGAATCGTTGTCAATTGCACGAGGCGCGAAGCAGCATGTCAACGGTTTGTTGCTACCTAAATTTCATCTAAGGAAGCTACAGCTTCAATTGTCCTGCTTTAGTTTGAACTCCGCTCCTTTTGGTGTTGCTCTGGTTGCCCTTCCTTCGCAACCTGCCCCATTACCCAACCAGGAAAATAGATCGCAAAACGCCATTCATCAAAATTTCCTTACAAGTCTTCATCATTTCTCATCATATTAATTCATTTTCGTTACTCGTTGCTCTATCTTAACTTCAATGCATCGAAGACGCAAATGGAAGGGGCGGTGTTGGTTCGTCGTGGCCAGCCACGGGCTTTCGAGATATCCCACCAAAGCTTCTTGTACTTCGGGCATCCATCTCTCGTGGTGTTGGAGACATGGGCATCGGACCTGGTGACTGTGGAGGTCGATATGCATGATATACCGCATCTACATGATTTGGACTGGGTTGTGGTGGTGGTTGGTAGCCCTGATAGACTTGTGGGTAAGAATGTGTTAATGTTGAATGCCCTGGAGAATGACCTGTTCCCGGCACGACGGGTTGAAACTGGTCTTTGTTGAAGTAGCTCCCTGTTTGATGATGGAAGCCCACCATTTGAGCGCTCCCATGCGCTGTCATACCTGGACTGCTCATTGGACTGATTGGTCCTGATATGGCTGGCTGATTGCTTTTCCTCCGCCTCAAGAGGAGGGCTGCTATGATGACGGCGCCGACTACCAGGATGGCAGCTCCCCCAATAGCAGCTCCAATTATTGTGCCAGTACTTGGGGTGCCCGAGGAAGAATCCGGGAATGCAGTGACTGTGTAATTGGCTGTTGCCGTTACAGTCGTCATGGCTAGAAACTCTGCTGTTCCGATGTATGCTTGTTGGATCGTTGCTGCATCCGCACTCATGTTCTGATAGGTCAAAGCAATGAAGGTAGCATTGTATCCACACCCCTACAAAGTCAGCACTCTTCATGTAACCTGTAGTGTGGCTTACCCATTGCCTATAGTTCGATGGATAGTTGTTTTGGAAACATGTCTTTGTCCCTCGGCTGCTGGTGTCAGTTCGGTGTTGGCTGGATTCCAGAGGAGAACGCACCATGTAAACACGAGAGAGTCATCTGCGGCAGTAGCTGGCGAGTTCTCATCGATGCATGAAGTGAAGAAGAGACATGCTTTGCTCTCTGTTGCACAACATCCAACGACGAAGTAGTCGGTGTTCCAGACACAAGAAGAATGTGGAGAGCATGTAGCACCGAGAGCTGTTCTGTCAGTTGAAGTGGCTGTACAGTTCGGAGCGACCTACATGAAATACCACCAACAAACCCGCAGAAACTTGCTGGCCAGGCATCTCTCTTGACGAGCTCAGCAACCTCAGTTGGCTTGGGACTGACGCTTGCAGTTACCAGACTGGCGGGATTTGTGGGTTTCGGTCCATCCCATATAATTGCAGAGGCCAGACCGAGACCAGAAATAACACAGAAGGGTCGCATTATGAACGATGGGCTCAATGGGGATCCTCAAAGAGGAAGAGGGAGGGGGAAGGATTCTTCATTATCAGTGTGGTTCCCTTCCAAATCCTGCAGCCTCAAGGTGGCCTGCGAAGGTTCTCTCTCAGCTTCTCGTTCGCGGGTCTCGTTCGTGGGTCTCGTTGGCGATAGGTTATTGGGCTATAGGATGTGTTGCACAGGATCGTGGTTGGTTGATTTTACGACTCAGCCCCGATTGCTCGGGATGTGACGATATACAGTAATAGCTGAGAAGGTCTTGGCTTCAGCCTTATTGCGATGTCAGCCGTTTTAATAATCGGACATAAAGATCGAGCATGGACTCTTTCCAAAAGTCCTGGAGCATCTAGATATCTTGCCGAGTGAGATGGTGCATATTGGTGATAATAAGGAGCGAGATATGAAGCCTACGATAGCAGAGGGGATATTCTTTATCCATCTTAATGAGACCAAGGAATCCTCTTAGGATTCAAGTCCGCTACATATCAATTTTCTGAAGGATTTACAAATTGTTTTTGCGAAGAATGCATCGTCATAAGCAGAAAGCCAGGCACAGAAGGAGCACGATGATTGATTCAAGCCGAACTTGGTGCGCCCGCACAAGGCAGACTCGCTGGAAAGATAGGCGGTGGCTGAGGCAGGTCACTGCAGATTTCACCCAGGCAGATTACTCGAGTATCGCTAGCCTCGTCCAGCCTCTTCCTTCCACACAAAAATCGATCCTGCTGCATCTTGTTCCGTATAGCAATCCAACTCGATGGCCCTCCCAGTGCCGTTTGGATTCTCCGCTGGAGATGTGATCGCCGTTTGTATCCTCGTCAAAGACGTTATCAAAGCTCTCGATGACATTCAGGGAGCATCAGCTGAGTACCAACAACTGTCCCGGGAGCTATGGTCCCTCGACCGGGCGCTCTTGGAAGTTGAGCTTTTGTCGCGAACTTGCGACTCTACAATTGAGCTTAACGCTTTGAGTCATACAACTAGGAGGGTGGTTGACCAATGCAAGGAGTCCATGGAATTGTTCTTACGGAAAGTAAGGACATATAATTGTAGTTTGAGGGAAGGCGGCTCAGGTGATAGGATTCGCGATGCGGGAAAGAAAATCAAGTGGGCTTTGACACAGAAGGAGGAGGTCGCCAGATTCCGGACTGAGATCAACGGACACAGTTCTACGATCAACATGCTGTTGATCACCGCAGGCATGTAGGGTATGACCTGTTCAAATTTGATGATAGGACTGACTTTAGATGGTAGCAACCTCACGAAGCTCACCTCACGAAATATCAACGCTCATCTTCTCGGCGCTCAAGCGCAGCGAGACAATATTCAACATCAGCAAAGCGCATCACTAGCTATTATACAGGAGAAGTTAGACGAGAGTGAGAGGAATCTGAAAGAGCACGGAACAAACACATCCAGACTTGTAGAGCGAATGTGAGCATCTCCTTCTCTTTGTACGTCCTGAGCCATGACTCATGCGAAGTACTAGGAACTATTTCTTCAAGCTCGGTGCCGAACTCAAGACATTCATGTTCAACATCTGGACTGTCAACTTCAAGACATATAATGCGGTCATAAATCTCCAAACACGGATCCCACGAGAGTGTAAACCATGCTGGATCCAAGAACCGCTAATTCTGACCGACGCTCTTGGACGAGTTGCGCCGATTCACCTCGAGCTGATCAATTCCTGGCATGTGTTCGAAAGCGTTCTGATAGCACGTTTCGATCGACTTCCCGGTCAAGAAAAGATAGTACGGAGAGAATACGCTATTCAGGAAACCAACCTCAAGCTTGAAATCGATCGATCTCAGTCCTTTGAGTCAAGCTTTCTACCTGGACGCCGATTAGACATGAGCATGGTTTTTCAGGCCGTTGACGACCGAGGCGAAAATTCGTGCCCGAGCTGCCGTACGACATCTCATGTGGACTCCGACTCTGAGATTAAATGGTATTTGCATTGTCTTAGCGATTGAATTATCCGGTTGCTGATGGTTTGGCAGTCTCAAGTGTGGAACTTGGTACCAGCGCATAACCAGTCTTGAATCTTCTCCTCACGACGGCTTGGGCAGTGTCAATAAAATGAGAAATGACAGCAAAGGCAAGCAGAGACAGGAACCTACTACCTCCACACACCGTCCACATGAAAGAAAAGTCGGAGAAACCGCTCTTGGAGATGACGATATTAGGGCCTTTCGAAGAGTGAGATTGCTCTACCCCAGCCAGCTCGCCAGCAATCGCCCATCAAGTCCGCGAGCTGAAAACATGTCTCGGCATATGACGTTCGACGGCGACGGCGACGACGACGACATCTCTCTCAACTCTACTGAGACTGAGGATTATGACTCAGAACAAGAGTTTGCGGTAGACCGAATTGTAGCAGAGAAAGGTCCAGCGAAGAATAAGTTATACCTTATATCTTGGTTGGGATATCCCGAAGAAAAATCAACTTGGGAGCCTGGGGCTAATGTGGGGTCCGATACTTTGGAGAAGTGGAACGAGAGACTAGAACGAGAAAAAAGTGGTCTTGATGAGCCATTTGATATTGCTAGATTCGAAGCTCTTCTTAAGAGACTGAAGGTTGAGAAGGAAAATCGCCATAGACGTCGGGTGGCTAAGAGATAGTGGATTGAGTAAGTTATTTTTATTATTAATATTAGGGTTTGTGGAAGTGCGTGAATATAGATATTAACATTAGTTTAGTAAGGTAAAACTTGAGGCTGTAGCGGAAAAGCGAAGACGATATGCGATTGAAAATGCAGGCGACTTGAGCAACGAGGCTATTGAGGAAAACGATGTCGAGAACGCTTTAGGTATAAAAATCAAAGGCGTAGCAAAACGTAGATAGTTGGCAATAAAGTAATTATTCAAGAGGCCGATTAAAGGAATTAATTTCTTGATAATGGATGACAATCTATTTGATGCGGAGGTCAAGAGAAATGCGTTTAATATAATTGGTCGGCGTAAATTGGAAGCCTTGATTAGTAAACGAATGGAAAAGAAGAAACATCGTTACGAACGACGAGAGGTTAAAAGACAGCGGATAAGACTAAGAAAGATATTTTTACTTATAAGTTTATTAAGACTACTCACTATTATCACAACTTAGCTTAAATCATGTAAATACGATATGTTATATATTAGTATTTATAATTATTAGTTTAATACTTATATTTTTAATATTATAAGAAATAATAAAGACTCATTAAGAAGTTTAATATAACTTAGAAATAAGAATTATTAATAAAAAGTTTAACTTATCTTTTATTGGAAAATCAACTTTAGTGTAATTATTTTGTTTCCTTATATAACCTATTAGTGTAGATTTGTTGAGAAAACTAAGTTCATTTAATCAAGTTAATTTAATTTAATTAATTTATTAAAATCATGTTTAAATAAGCTCGAATGCAATTTAAATTCGAATATAAATTAGCTTTAATATACTTCTTAGGCCATATAGTCGCTTTTCCCCCTTGTTTCTGTTACGACCTACGATGCGCCTCGTATTCTAACCGACACGGGCTCGTAGCATCGCTGGCTATGCGACGGCGCTAAGCCTAATAGGGAAGACTAGGAGGCGAGCATGCGACATGTGGATGTGAATGGCCCCCGACTGCGCTAAGCCCTATTAGGAGGGTACTTCGTGTATTTATACTCGAGCTCTCCCTTACGGAGAGCTCTCCTTTCCTCCTTGTCTTTTCTTCTCGATTCTGAGCGTAGCATTAGGCCCAAATACAAAGCTAGAGTCTACTCGCCGTATCAACCTCTTGTTAGCCGTAACACATAATACCTTTAGTAGTTGAGTAAAAAAGTGTAACGGGTTGTACTCGTAGTTATGTTTGACGCTTATACATCGACGTTGTCATTTGACGAGGTGTTATACATGCATCAATACTATTGCCATTAGCGGCCGTGGCACTACTCTTCTTCTTAGAAAGAGAACTTTTATTCTTCTCTTCTCTTCTCTTCTTAGTTAATTCTTCTTATAATATAAATGAGCTTTTACATTATATACTCTACATTTGCCCCGTGACATTAGAATTAACTCTTTTCTAATATTCTTAACTAAGCCAAGAAAAATTTGCTTTCGAGCAATAGACGACTTAAGTTTGTACCTCTTCGCGTATTTATATCATTTTTAACCGCGGTGATATAGGTATAGTTCAGTTACTACGGAGGCAGCGCCGAGTGGGAATATCTATACCTAAGCGGAGTGAAACTTGTGGCCCAACGAGAGGTTAAAGGGGCAACGATTCTTAGCAACGATAATTAGCGTAAGCTTCGAGAGCTTGCGGAGCGGCAGAGGGTTTATGTTTATGAGTTTTCTAATACAAATAATGATATGATGTAAGTCCCCACCCCACCATTCCGATCACCCCACCATTCCGATTACCCCCCAATTCCGATCACCCTTTACACCAAAATCAACGATTTTCACTTAATAATATTTTATGAAACGTTAATAAAAGTATACTAAATTAAGAATATAAGCTAATAGTATATATAAGACCTCGCTTATTCACTTAAAGCTAGTTTCAATCGGGTAATTCTTGTTAATTTAAAATTTAAAAAACACTATATAAAAGTTACTTTTAGTAACTTTTAATTTTATAGTTATAAGTACTTGAAATTAATATATATAATAATAAATAAAGTCCTTATAACAGTTTTTCTATTACTAAGCAATTCTATTAGTAGTTATATTGTAATTTAAAAATAACTGTTTTACAGGGGTCTAAAAGAGTCTATTCTAATGTATATTAATAACTACTAATAGAATTATCTAATAACTGAAAATCTTAAATCAGTAGTCTTATCGGTTATAATCGTCCCTTTTTAAAGTATTTATATTCGTTTAATCATAAATTAATTTTAGTCACTTTTATATAGTGTTTTTTAAATTTTAAATCTAAGAGATTTGCCTGATTAGAACTAGCTTATATATTGTACTTAAAGTAATATATATATAAATATTATATATTATTAATTTTATAAGTTTTATAAGTTTTTATTAACGTTTTATAAATATATTATTAAGTGAAAATTGTTAATTTTGGTGTAAAGGGTGATCGGAATAGTGGGGTGGGGACTTAGTAAATGAATAAGAAAACAAGTGTGTGTTGAAAAAAGCTTAGGGAAGTGGTACTGCCAAAGTTTTGAGGCATCGCGAGAGAAAATAAGTCCGCTTCTTTCCTTTGCTACTTAATATTTATTTTATAATTAGTACGACTTCAAGTACTCTTTATTTATTTTTAAATATATTTAGTTCTAAATATACTTAGTTTTAAATTTACTTAGTAATTATAGATAGGATTAGCGTCTTTCCCTGAGTCCAAAGGCGTACCCTAATAATATTTTCTCTTTTATTACTAAGTAATAGATTTTTTTAAAGTGAGGGAAATTAAGCAAAGTGTTATATATATACTTAGCCGAGCTTGCGGGATTATGCCGTAACGTAAGCTAGTCTTAGGCTAGGCGTGAGATTAGTCACATATGTGTTAAATACTAAGCGAAGAAAAAGCTTTAAAAGTAAGCGGATTAATATCTTAAGGAATACTCGTAGGTTTACGACTTTTAGAGTACACATATATATACTGTGGTGGGGAAGGCTCTCGGTAGCTTCCCTGTCACTTAGCCGGATAGGCTCTTTTCACATAAAAGAGCTTAATACTTACAAACAACTCGAGAACTAAGAATTGTTTATAAATATTATTTAATATACTTTCCCCTCCTCCCCTCCCTCGACTTTTTATACTCTTTAGATATGTAATATCTGTAGATTTAATCGATCTGCGATTTCCTACCCCTAGAATCTCTCCTGTACTTCACTATATACTACCTCTCTTTTTGTGTGGTTTATTGGGCTTTATACCTCCCACAATACACTTGTCGAGTAAGTATACCGAAAACCCTAAAAACGCTAGGGACGAATAAAGTTTAGAATTACTAAGGTTTAAAAACGAGAAGATTTAGAAGATAATAATCCCTTACATATCATTACTTTTATATATAATTTATATTACGTCTTAATATTTAAGTTATATTATTATACTCGAGGGCCAGCACCTACGTGTAAGGGCCGAATATAAAGGGTAATGTTACGTGATCTAATCTCTTATATACATATGCCTTTTGGCTATAAAGAGCTTTATTTCAATTAATAACTTTTTAATCCTTTACTTCAAGATTTTAGCGATTTTAACGATTATTCGGGGTTACCTCGTTATAACGTAACGCGTTACTATAAGACACGTACGCTTGGGCTAGTTAATAGAAATAAAGATAACTAATAAAGCTACATAAGATAAATAAAAAACCGTATTAACAAATAATACAACTAAAAGAGCTTAAATTAGTTATTATAAGATTAGAGATAGTGGCGAGTCACTAGAGAAAGGGGCAAGTTGATATAAAAACAAGTATTATAATAAACGAGGTTAAGATTCAGCTACTTCAGACAAGCTGTTGAGATCTTAATTACAAAGCGAAGGATACTTATTTATAACGTATAATCATTTGAAACCTATTAGATTACTTTATTCACACAATTAGTCACTTTGATTCGCTAAAAGAATAATGCTCATTACCCAGCATATGTTGAGTTTTGGTACTCGCAATTCCAAAGCACAATGCTTATAGTATTTGCAATCTCGTTTGATGACTTTTATTCAGCGTCATTATCTTTAAAGCTCGCGTTTTGTATATCTTTCATTCATACTATACTAGTCCCTCAAGTCGCCCATCTTTTCCAAGTTTGACCTATCCATTGCCTGTGAATGCCAACATCATTACTGGTCCATGTTGTAACAGTTGGGCTGATTGTATAGTTAGCAGATATTTTCAGTGTAAGGGGGCTTAGGGTAGCCATTCGGACAACCCGGTGATTTTAGCAAGAGTCAAGAGAGTCAGAACTGAGAGGTAGCAGGTAAGAAACTTACTGGATTCGGGAAAGTTACTGTCAGACCCGAAGCAACTTCTTGATAGGTAGGAACTAGCCCAACTTGCCGAAAAAGAGCTTGATTCGGCGCTGGGGGAATGGGTCGTCCCGCAAAGGCAGGTCCTGGGCATGGAATTGAGATATTGCTCGACAATCGAGGGGTAGAGTCATCGAAAGTCCCTTTATTGCCCACGGCGGCTAGGAGCAATCTTGTTTTCACTGCCATGGCGAAATTGGCGAGGCCTCCAGCCACAAGCTGCGCTTGGATTGCTGGATCCGACATCATATCTTTAAGTAAAAGGGGATACATTAGCTTCAATATGAAAAGTTTGTAGGAAAGAGGAAGACAGGTTCTATCAAAAAGATTTTCAATCGAGCGGAAAAGGAAATGACGGGCTTCCCCAGCACCTACTGGCCATAACACCAACGGTCTGAGCCGTTGCTTGTGAGGTTCCCTGCTCATCCTTTCCGCCATCTGGAGATGGGTTGGTCAGAAGCCTGAAACTGTTCTGCGATGTGGCGGTATTTGCATTGGCAGCGATATATTCGCCACAAACGCAATCAACACCTACAGCGTATATGCTCAGAATACCTTTCAGGCTACGGTCGAGAAACTGGGACGTGCTCCAACGTGCATTGTTCAGATCATTGTTCCCAACGACAACAAGTGGAGAATTGGCACCGCCGTTCCGTCTAGGAGTGTGGTAGGAGAGGTCATTGACTGGGGGATCTGAGCGTGCATAATTTCCCGCACTTACTGCCGCTGCTATGCCAACTCTGAAGAGATCTTGCAGTTTGATTCCAATCACATCGGTACCATCAGCCAGGCCCCCATTAGGAGGGTTGCGTTCAGGGGCGGGCCACCATAACAGCTGTACGGGAGCGGCGAAAGACATACCCACGACACTCCTTCCTCTCGAGGAAACAGTAAGGGAGTGGTCAATAATCCTGTCGAATGCCAGTAATGTAGAACTGACGACTGCATACTTAGGGTTGTTTGTTTGAAGTCGCACAAGCCCAAGCATCGCATTTTTGGCTGGACCAGCAAATGTACCAGCAGCACAAGAAGCCATATTGGTGCCTGTTCGTAGAATTAGTGAATGCTTGAGGGATGATCTGCAAGCACAAAACACGGATGCTCCATCTCGGATCCACGAGAGTAGAGGAATCAACGTACCATGAGTACTATCCGGAGTGAGACCACTCTGACCGGAGCCCAAGTATCCTACAAAAGCTGAAAAGTGAGTTCCTATCCGATTGGCATAATCCTATAATGCAGCTGTCAGTTAGATTCGGGTCTTCCTCGACGATAGGTTGATTGGCAGGTAAAACTTGCTGAATGAATGGCAAAACCGCTCCCATCGATGTAATAGACCCAAGTCTGCGGCTGCGAAGGAGAATTGGCTCCATCATCGTACATGAAGTCCTCGAAGTCGTATAATTGACCTGAAAGACCTTTTTGCCTGGACAATCCAGATATCCAATTAAGATTGTCTGGTGCATTAGTTTGAGCAACAATATGACTAGAGCCAGAGAGCTGCCTCGAATCAATTTCATGAATAGTGCTATTGAGAAAAGTTGCTTCGTCGTCACGTTGGCTCTTAGAACGTTTGGTACTACGGCGTTGATAGTTGGTTGGAAGAGCCGTCAAGGGATCGAGATAATCGTCTCCGACAATGTAGTTATCGATAGCCATAGCTTGTACGTTTGGGTTATCCCACAAGGCCTCGGAATCACATTGATTGAGTGTAGCGATTAGCCACAGGTGCCCTTCCGTATTTGTCGTGAACTTCTGTGGCTTGGCGTTACTAGGAAGGCTGTCTACAAGTGCATTGAATTGTTGAGTAGTAGTCCCTTGATTTGTTACAATGATGATTGGGGTCGGAGTTGCAGTCATCGTGCACGTGGATGAGGATGATGTCGACTTGGATGTTGTTGTAGGTGAATTGGTTTTGGTGGGGGTGGGAGCTCCCGGGCCAGTAGCTAGTTCACCTAATAGAGCTGCAATTGCTCCGACTGGATAGTTGTTAACGTCAGATTAATGCTCCAAGGGTTGAATATAACATGATGGACCTCTAAGACATACATATTCCCGTTCCAACTGCAATACCAGTCCATATGCCGACTGACGTGATCTGACCGAGTTAGTGGGGAGCTCCAAGAATTACTTCAAAGTGGCTTACAGCAGTTGCGGTAACAGCGATATCAGTCACCACATCAATGGCTGGAATGATGCTTTGCTCAAGTGCCGGGCCGATGGCTGCATCAGCAGTCTCAGCCACTTGTGTCACCTTATCCAGCGTAGAGCTAGTAGCACCGACGACTGAGAGAAATTAGTAGAAGTTGGCGTCACAGGAAAGGGCTGCTTGGAAGTTCATACCATTAGTATCCAGTTCTTGGAAAATCTCATCGGTAACCTGATGAAGGTGGTGTTAACAAATACTTTCTGAAAGAGATTTGAAGTGGATATGGAAGAAGATGCTTACCGGTATACCCTGAACAGGTTTCGGAAGATCAAGATACATCGCTATTTTGAAAATACGCCGGATGATCTCTTCTTCTGGTACTGTTCGGATGATTAGCGATTGCTCTCAAGCTTAAGTGGAAGCATATCGAGGTAGAACAAGTTCCTGGTTGCAAGTGAAAGATCAGTCTTACTGTTGCTTGCTTGAATTGCCTTGAGCATCGTGAAATCTCCATGCATATTCTCGAGGTCTAGTCTCAAAGTTGCGGTGAGCACTCCGCCGATAGGGTCTCGCTTTTTTCGTTTAGAAGGTCCCCCGTCGTTTTGGTACTTTTGCAAATCGTCGTGAAACTTTTGTATCGTTGACTGAGCTGACGAAAGAGTGGCATTATACTTCGTCAATTCGTCAATGAGCTGCTGCGTAGTTGGTGAGAACCAAGTGCTGTCTTTATATATCTGCATCCTGTTGCCATTGCCGCAAGTTTCGGATGGATTACCAGCACATGCCTGGCTACAGTCACTCTGGGGCGCTGTGGCGGCGCCGTGCAGACTGTTGCCGACGAAACATTGACTGAGAAGATCCAGATTAATCAAACATCTCCAACAACGGAGAAGAAAACTGGATTCCGTTCAAAGATGAAGGAGTCAACATACCCGCCAAATTCAACTCCTGCGTACTGCCAACTGTTGTCAATGGCAAATGCAACGCACTTCTCAACAGTCATTCCAGTACTACTCTGGTCTTCGGTAGAGTCTGCAACAAGAATGCGACTGTCTGGGCTATCCTGGTAACAGCCTATGTCCTTAAAATCTCCCACTTGGGGAACTTCGGTGGGTACGCTCGGCGGTTTTGAGGTTGTAGTGGTAGGAGGAGGTGTGATCGAGATACTAGTTGTCGAAGGTGGTTTTGTAGTTGTAGGAGATTTATTCGTGGTTGGAATTGTGATTGTGGGTGTTGTTTGGGTAGAGCTTTTGGTCGTTGTGGGATGTTCTCCATCACCACCTACGCAAGTGGTGGCGCCCGTCGTGCAAGTCTGCCCTGGCCCACAGGCATCTGTTCGTAAGATTAGTATGTAACCATATGTATCTCTCGGGATTTGGGATCAAAGGAACAAAGGAACAAATATCCCGAGGACTAGATCCCTGATCGATGAAACTTTGAGGGCAAAAAACGCTCACTGCATAGATTCCCAATTGTACACTGAACAGCACTGTTGTCGCAACACACGGCGTCTGCATTATAGCAGTTGCCATGACTTTGAATGAAATGTCAGTCTTGTACCCAGGAAAGACGTGTAACTAGAAGTATTGGCGACTGCAGATTTCAACATACCAGCATATTCCATTGATGCACTCCACTGCTTGAAAGGTGTTTGGATTTAGTGCACACCAAGAAGCACCTGCTGGTGCGCAGGCAGGTGTTCCTTCAAACTCCACGCAGATTTCGCCAGAAGAACATACAACATCTCCTGGGCAGCTCTGTTGCTCACAGAGCCATCCTGCTGGACAAGAAGGATCTTGGGATGTAGCCCGCTTGAGGAACTGGAGTTCGTTGAAGTGATTGCTTATGCCAGGCCTCTCGACCTGCAGAGGCGAGGCCAAACACAGGTATAACACAGACAGAATAACAAGGCAGACATTATCCAAACGAACGAGGAGAGCCAAATCTAGAGGGACAGCCATGTTAGGGTTAGGGAAGAAAGTCACAAGAGAAAATGAAGTTGATTTCTGGGACAGATTTTAGATCTCATACTCAAATACCTAGGACCTGATTCACCAACGACATGAAAGCTGTTCGTGACTTGCACATTTTAGCTGGTCAGCATACCAGATCTGACACATAAGTCCACATTGAGTAAACGTCGGCCGCCAAGAATCCATGCACCCGCGGAGCTTCAAGGGTAATACGAGGATAAGCTTCGCCCAGAAACAATTTGGCGTATATGATGACCGGGGCGCCGCATGCCGTATCTGACTGAGCGCCGGATAATAAGCACTACGGAACAGCCGGTTTTTGATAAGCCTGGAAGCTTATTTTCATGATAACCGCTTACGCTGTCGGCTATTACTAACCTCTCTGCCGCCATACCAAAGAGGTTTTTGTGACCGAATCTTCGTTTTCGGACGCATGGTTCCGTTGATCTATCTAGGTTAAGGCACCTAGTGGGAAGCTATCCAGCCCTGGGAGTAACAAAATCGTTCCAAGTGCGAGTCAGCAACAAAAGAGATGCTTCAATATCTCGCAGCTGTTCCCATGCTCTCATACATACCTTTCTTTGCTCGTGCTCCAGCACGCCAACATTCTCGATTTCCTGGATCTGAACCAGAGCAATATGGCTTTCTCTGTAAATGTTTTTCTTTCGCTTTTCATCAGTGTTATCTACAGAGCACGGTTCACTGCCGCTGTAGATGTCGAAGCTGGCTATAACCCGTATTCAGCGGCTCAGGCCATGATTGACAAGTCCTCACACTCGTGGGAATGGGGAACCGCGGCGGAAGCTTTGCTAGAGCTATACGACAGCCAGCTATCTGTCTTCGGTTCAAATCCGTTTCCCGGAGGAAAAATTCCGAGTGCAGACCCTTCTTCTGTCTTTGCACTTCGGTACGCCAAACAATTCATCAACGTCAATGGCCAAGTCCTCGTTTCCGATTCTGCTGTGGGCGACCCAGCCTCGCTTGGTGTATCTGCAATTCTCATCGGGCAGTCTGATGGCTCGTACATTGACGCAGCAAACCGCCAGGCCGATTACATATTGAATCAAGCTCCTAAATGGAGCAATGGAGCAATATCTCAAAGACCTGATGTGGCCGAGATTTGGGCGGATAATATGGCGATGTCCTTCCCATTTTGTATGTATAATATTTGGACATACGACACAAAAATACAGTAATGAGTGGTGCTAATATTGCCACAGTGGCGTATCTTGCTGTTCAGAAAGGCGATACATCGTTGATGGACACTACAGTAACTCAATGCGGTTTACATAGAGCAGTTTTGAAAGCTGGGGATCAAAATTGGCGTCACATCATTGGTCCACAGTCACAAGACACTGGACTTTGGTCGACTGGTAATGGCTGGGCTGCGTATGGAATGGTGCGAGTGTTGCATACATTGCAAAAGTGGTCAGGTTCATCCTCAATGACATCCCAAGCTAGCCAGTTAAAAGGCTGGATAAAAGAAATCCTTGACGGTGCCATGTCCTCGAGTTCTGACGGTGGTCTGCTACGCAACTATCTTAATGACAATAGCTGGTTCGGCGAGATTTCGGGGACCGCAATTCTCTCTGCTGTCGCTTACCGAATGGCTGTCAACGACCCTGGGACCTTTGGTAGCTCGTACATCTCCTGGGCTGACAACAACCGTAAAGTTCTGGCACAGGATCAGAGTGGAGGTGCTGAGGGTATCTTTTCTCCCGCTGTTGATCCGTACAGTTGGCTAGACCGAAACAAATACACCAGCGGCTCACCAGAGGGACAAGCCTTTGGGATCTATCTCTACACAGCTTATCGTGACTGTGTAGCTGCCGGAGTGTGCGCCAAGCCTGCCTCGTCGGCAACCACCATTTCGAAGTCTGGTATTGGGCCCCACGAGACCTTGATTGTTCTCCACGCCCCAGTCAAATTTACTGCTGGATCTGCTCCGACTGGAGGTACGTACAAACCCTCGCTTATTTCCTGCACCATCTCGGGATCTTGATCCAGAGACATCTTTGGATATCCCAGATCTTCGATCTTTCTTAATAACAGGGCTAATATTGACGAAGTGCCATGTGATCCATCCCAAAGCTGTGATACGGATGGCTGCCAAGGAAGCTTCAATGGCCTCAGCAAGTACCCAGTCTGTAAGGCCGGGCCAAGAAGCGGATGCCAATGCAAAGCAACTTCGACAACATGCGGCGCACACCAGTCGTGCGACCTCAATGGGTGCGCTGGGGAGTTCAACGGACTTGTACGTAGCGATTCACAGTTAGAAATACCCCCCTCCCCGATAGCTAGCCCCAACTCCAACATGCACGCTGAATCTTTCAGTACGTGGAATTCTGACTCTCCGAGTAACTATAGGCTCCATACGCGCAGTGTACCGGCAATTTCGTGGGCTGCGAGTGTACAGCAACTTCAAACACATGTGGGGCGCATCAGAGCTGGCAAGTGACTGAATTCCTAGATCGATTTTAAACATGCTAATCTTTTCAAGCGATATGAATTCCTGCGAAGGGAAATTCTCAGGGAGCGTTCCGTATGCGACCTGTACGAAGAATTTCATAGGTTGCGAATGTAGCGCGACGTCGAATACCTGTGGGCTGCGGCAGAGTTGGTAAGAGTCCTCTAATACCCTCTCCCTTGTGGACTCGAATGTAGTGCTAACGTAACCAAAGCGACCTGAACGGATGTGAAGGGAAATTCAACGGCATATCGGCTTTCCCCCAGTGTTCGAAGAACTTCATAGGATGCGAGTGTACAGCGACTACAAACACGTGCGGCTCGCCGCAAAGCTGGTAAGTCTGACCATCCACCCGTCCCACTAATCAATTTATTCACCAGGTCCTTGCTGATCATGTTGCAGTGATTTGAACGGATGCTCAGGCTCCTTCAATCTTTCAAACGGAATCAGCTACTGTTCTCAGAATTTCGTAGGCTGTCAATGCGCGCCTACAACGCATACGTGCGGAGGACGGCAGAGCTGTGAGTTTACCATATGATTATGGCTGACCTCTTCTTCGACGCTGACGTACCGTCAATAATCTAGGCGATTTGAATCACTGCGAGGGCCAGTTCACCACCTCGGAAAAATACCCAGAATGCACCAACTTCTTCAAGGGGTGCAAGTGTGCCGCGACATCGGTAAGAAGCACCAAAGATTGGTTCTCACGATGGTGTCCTGTTACTGACAATTGCTATGCAGAATACATGCGGGTCCCCGCAGAGTTGCGGACTTAATGGCTGTGGAGGAGCCTTCGATCTGTCGAATGGACTTGCTTATTGTACGCAGGTTAGTGTAGCTCTGCGCACGCTCAACTAAACTATGTGCTCACTGTCTGTAACAGAATTTCGAAGGATGCCAATGCGCTTCAAATCCCGGCACGTGTGGCGAACCACAGAGTTGCGATCTCAACAATTGTAAAGGGGGGTTCCCTGGAAATGGTACGTCTTTGAGAGTCTTTCCTTCTGCTCATCGACATGAGGTTCTCCACCTCTTCGCTGAATCTGTATCTACCGTACACCAGTATTTTGCGTCAAGAACTAATCAATTTCCTGGGCTTTAGTTCCTTCTCCGGTGTGTACAGGCTTCTTCAAAGGATGTGAATGTACAGCCACTTCGACGACGTGCGGGGCAAAAAAAAGTTGTGGTAAGTGGTTATCTTGGTCCCCTGTAAGGCTTCCTCGCTATGTGCTGATTGAGGTTTTAAAAAGACTTGAATGGTTGCGCAGGAGGCTACGATTCATCTGGAGTAGCAAGGTGCCAGGGCAACTTCCATGGCTGTGCTTGTACGGCCACGTCGGTAAGTGATGGTCTCATGCCATCCTCTGCTCTCAATGCTACTTTCGCTAACCTCGTATACGCGTGCATAGAATACTTGCGGTGAAGCCAAATCGTGCGATCTCAACGGGTGCAAAGGAACCTTCGATTCCAACTCCAACACAGCTCGCTGCAGAGGCAACTTCCCGAATTGCGTGTGTATTCCAACGTCGGTAAGTTAAAGCAATCTCCCTGCGTTTGATGGACACTTTGCCTTTTCCACTCCGCTTTCTCACACCTTGTAGAATACTTGCGGTGCCGTAGACTCATGTTCCGCCAACGGGTGTAACGGTGCCTTCAATGGAGGAAATCCCATCTGCACGGGCAATAAGTACGGATGCCCTTGCAGACCAGACCCTATTTGGATACCCCCTCCACCAATCACCCGGACGTTACCAACAACATCTGACCCAACGCCCACATTACCACCGCTTCAGAATCCTTGGTTTGTGGTCGGCCTCTGGGACGAAGGCGAATGCAATTTTAACGGCGGGTGTACGTATTCTTACGGCGCTGGAGCTATGAACATGAATGCCGGCACTCGAGACCAAGGCCCTTTGACGGGAATTGGGTTCTCCACGAAGCAAATCTGCGGGCAAACTATGTTCGGTGCAACAGTGATATGCAATGGCGATAGTAAGTGCCCCTAGGCCAATCATCTCCAGTCTTCCCGCATTCAGTCCCTCCTCCAGATACCTACAGCCTCCAGACCTTTCCGATTGAAATGACAGCACAGCTAACTGTCCCCTCCTCACTACCTAGTCACTGCTGATTGCGCGGATTACGGCGTGGCATTGTACAACTCGCGAACCTGTCGAACCTACTGCTCCAGCTTAGGCGACTCGCCATACGTCTGGAAGATCGATGGGACTTTTCCCTCATTCCAGTCGACTGTGCTAGTTTGCGACAGGGCGTTGTCTTAGCTTAGGTAGGGTTAAGAATGTATTTCTGGGTATTGTGGCTTGGTTTGTGGACTGTGTTATTAAGCTGTGTTGGAAAGACTCGACCCAGAGTTGTAAATGCGAAGTTTGTTAATAAACATATCTACCAGCCATTACAGTTTAGTAAAAGCATCTAAAAAGTTGACCTATCCTCTACGGAAACCAACTTTAATGTAGTTGATTTGTTTCCCTATATAACCTATTAGCGTGGATTTGCCAAGAGAACCAAATTAATTTAGCCAAGTTGATTTTGTTAGGGTTACGTCTAAATAAGCTCGGATACGGCTTAAATTTGAGTATAAGTTAGTCCTAGTATATGCGATATTAACCCCGTTAATATATTAACCTAAAGCTCATCGTAAGATTATTTATTAAGACGGTTATTTAACGAATAGATTTTTGATAAGGAAAGGCAAACGCATAAATTAAGTAAAATCTAGTCTTAAGTATAAAAATTAATACAAATTCATAAAATAATATAAAAGCGAAAACGAGAATTTAATTTATTTTTATAAATACGTATAAGTTGAAATTATTAATATAAAACACGTATTGGGTAAAAAGACGTATAAGACAACAGAGTAAATAATAAAAGCTTAAACATTTAAATACAAGAATTACGTTGATTGGGAAATCTTGTCCGTTTTGTTCTGCATCAATTTCTGCTTCTTGAGCCACGATTGATTCATTGTTTTTAATATTTATTTTTTTACTTGCTTCGCTGTATCGCGGGGGTTCTTGCTCGAGTTGAGGGGTGTGGGGAGAGGGATCTTTCCGTTGTCTTGCAGATAGCCAATGCCACAGCTGGGTTAGTGGGATCTGGAAAAGCATTAAGATTGGCCCGTACATTCGGTCCATGGCAACCTACACCGATCTCGAGCGGCTGATGCGTATTCTTGCGCCCACAGGAATCAAGAAAGCTCGACTGAGGCACGAAGAATACGTACGCGTGAACACGAAAGAGCGCTTGGCCAAAGGAAACCTTCCCGGCAGACCTGACTTTTTGTCTTACATCCTTAAAAGCAAAGGCACGGAAGACGAGCTGAGCGAGAAGGAAGTGGAGGCTAATTGCGGATTCTTGATTCTTGCTGGCTCAGAGACTATTGCCACGGCCTTGTCTGGAACAACGTATTACTTACTGAAAACTCCAGCCGCGCTCAAGAAAGTCACTGAAGAAGTACGAAACGCATTTGAGAAAGAGGAGGACATCAATTTTCTCAACTGTGCTGCAAAGCTACCATATACGCTTGCATGCTTCACTGAAGGGCTGAGATTCTACCCTCCAGGGCCAACTGTGGCTCCCTGGCGGACGACGAAAGGAGCCATAACAAACATTGATGGTTATGAAGTACTCTCCCATGTAAGTGGAGTAATTCTTCTTCTAAATCTGAAGCCTTCGTACCTTTCACAGACCGATACTGATTCTTGATCACCTAGACATGTGTCGGCGTCCATGCACTAGCTGCATCTCATAGTCCTTCCAACTTCTACCTTCTAACAAGCTTCATTCCAGAGCGATGGTTTCCAGAGGTCGTCAACGACCCCACCTCACCCTTTCACAACGATCGCCGTGGGGCATCACAACCCTTCAGTTTCGGTCCAAGGAACTGCCTTGGAAAGTCTCTGGCATATAATGAGATGAGGGTAATGTTGGCTAGATTGTTATGGAGCTTTGACTTGGAGCTTGCAGACGAGAGTCGGGACTGGGCGCAGCAGAAGACTTATGCTTTGTGGGAGAAAGGAAGCCTGATGTGTAAGCTCAAAGATGTCAGAGGGTTTGCTGCTCAGAAATACTGGGCGCTGTGACTTCTTGTTGTGTAATATATAATCATTTGCCACAGATCTGATGCCGCGCCCTAACCTCTATCGGGGACGACGTGACCTCAAGCCTTGTATCTACCTTCAATCTCCATTTTTGGTCGTCACCAGAACTTCCTTTCAATTTGTTCAAAAGCGCACTAACGTAATACAGATTTCTGCCGTAATCAATATGACTACTCAAGATGACTACATCTGGGAATTACATTACACTTCGATGGACAAAGTGCACAGTGGCATTCTCAAGAAATCCATGATCATTTTCACTGAATATCTCGAAAGTCTCGCAGCACACTCCACCATGTTCAAGACCACAATACTAGGCGCAAACTGAGATAGAAGCTCTCGCGCCCGTCCCCCCATATCACAATTTACCAGGGAGAGATGCCGTATTCACCGCAAACCCTACCAACATCTGCATCTCTGTCTCCTCTAACCACAGTCGCAATTCTCTCACCGCCGACATCAGGCTCAACAGCACCTCTCTTTCTGGTCACCTCGGGGTTGACGAAGTTGGTAGCCACCAAACCCGGGTCTACACCAAAGACCTTGAAGCCATCCTTGCCAAGCTTGACCCAGTATTGAGTCATGAGCATGTTGACAGCTGCCTTGCTGCAACGATACTCGTTTGCCAATGGTGCGTAGTACCTGGAATTCGGGTCAGCTGCCTGGCTGATAGAACCAACGCTGGAGCTGACGAAAATCAATCGTGGCTCGTTGGACTGGCGTAGAAGTGGGAGGAAGGCTTCAGTGACCGAGACGACTCCGACAACGTTGACGGCAAGAATGGCACGGAGAGCATCGCGTGGATTTGGGTTACGATCATAGATGCCGGCGTTGTTGACCAGGATGTCGAGTCGCCCGTGTTCTTCTCCAACTTTGGCTGCGGCATCATCGACAGACTTGTCATCCGTAACGTCGAGCTGGATAGCTTCACAGGTGCCTTTGATGTCCGACAAGGACTTGAGGGAGTTGACAGCTTGTTCTCCGTTGGCTGGATTGCGGCTCCCGATAATTACGTGATACTTCGAGGAATGGCGGAGGAGGTTCTTGGCGGTCTCAAAGCCGATGCCTTGGTTGGCACCTACACATCGCCATGACGCGCCAGTCAGCATGGGCATTTGAATGCTCGAAAGTGAATGTAGATCAGCATACCAGTAATGAGAACTTTCGTCATTTCCGCAGCCATAATGTCGATGCTTTGAGCTCGCAGTTTCCGCAGAGGATGCGACGATAGCTAATTAGTTACTCACTCCTGTTTCTCAGACGAAATAGTTTGTTTGGAGGGTTCCCTTGATGAGGAAATGCTCACAGTGCGTAGATTTCTAGGGGTGAAAAAAACGAGCCGAAGGATTCCGCTTCAAAGAACAAACTGGCGTTTGATTTGTTTGTGAGAGAGCAGGTTTGGAAAGAGCGAACTTGAACTCGAAGCGGAGGATGGCAATACAATTCGCTGAAAGTAGATTAGCCCCTGTTTGCCCTAACCCTAACCTCTACGCGTTCACTTTCAATTTTGATTAGGCATAGGACTATGGATGCGTTCTCCTTCACAACTTTATTCATGGAGGGTGGGAGCAACGATTCTCAAACATTTCTGAGTGAAAGACCCATTTGGCGGGGAGAAAGGAGGTAATGGAGGTAATGGAGGTAATGGAGGTAATGGAGGTAATGGAGGTAATGGAGGTAACGGAGATAATGTAAAGAAAGACCCGAGACAAGGCGGTGCAGGTGATTCGTGCTCGCAGATTTGAGCATGTGAGTATATTATTATTGATTTCTAAAACGACATAGCCATTTTAGGTAGAATACCGAAGAACTCCATTCCAGCTTCATTTGAGCCTGCATGGCAACCCAGAGAAGTTCGATATGGGATCGAGCATTTGGAGAAAGGTGACACGGGAGCCTTGTACACGCTACAAAACCGTGACCTGCATGTATAGGATACGAGTAGAGAATCAGCCTAGCGGCCCGTACCGAGCCTATATGCCCGCCGGTCTGACACGATGTCACCTAGAACCCTTTTTGATTTCTGCATGGCCCTTTCCAACTACTTGTCCCAACAAAGACAGCCCGGAAATCATCTCGCAGCATGATGCTATGTTTTCGGTCCCTCAGCCGCTACTGTCAGCTATATTTAGGCTCTGAGGCTACGAGCATGCGTCATACAGCGCGGGCCAATGCTTCATTATTTGAAAATAGCAAGTGAACCGTTGCCCCTCAAGAGCCTCTGCGCCGCATCATTATCACGCCTCCGCCGTGATTTTGTGGAGATGGAGACTGAAGACTGCCAGATGAGGATCAAGCCGACTCCTACGCCATGGCGTTTCACTCAAGACTTTGGCGAAATTGCTATGAATAAATTGTAGGTGTTCGAACGAGGTTCCAACATTTTGGTTCTATTGAAATGTACCCTTCTTTTCCACGCGAGCTCTTCTTTCGTTGATATACTCTTTCATGATGCCCAAGATGCAAAGACTATCTGTTTTTGCTATGACCGTAGTCTTCTGTTTTCAAGCTCAATTGTCAGCTGCTTACTTTGGATGTTGGACCTTGAATGGACAAGAAAAGCTTCTTGGAAGCTCTTTTGGATTTCCGGGTGCTAATGCAACCTTTGATTACGTTGTGAGTTTATGCAGTGCTATTAAGACAGTTTTTCTCTCTCCTGCTCTCTCAATATACTCAATATACCTTTCTAACGTACTTATTTTCTGTAGATAATTGGAGGAGGCACCTCAGGACTTACCGTGGCAGTCATTGAAGCTGGTGGATTCTACGAAGCCGATGCAGGCAACCTTTCACAGATACCAGCTGACGAAAATATTTTCTCAGAGGCACCTGTTTCTATTGATTGGAAAATAACTATAAGTCCTCAATCTGTAGGTCCCAGTTCCCACGTTTTAAGTACCAAAGATGAGACTTCTGATGTTCGTGAAGCAACTCGGCGAAAGGTCTATATCGTATCCACAGGGAAAATGCCTCGGAGGATCGTGAGTCCCCAAAGTGGTTTAATTGCACTAATTACTTACTCAGTCATCCAGGTCTGGTCGGAATGGAACGGCATATCAGCGGTCAGTAGATTACTCTCCAATTACTGTGACATTTTTCTGACTAGAAGCTTAGTGGTACAATAGGATCTTACCAAGTCTGGGCAAACATGGTAGACGACCAAAGCTACACCTTCTCCAACCTTTGCCCTATTTCAAGAAACGCATCATCTTCACGCCACCAAACTACGTTAAGCGTGGGGTCCACCTCTGGCCTATGATGCATCCGCATTCACCTCTAACGTCCCACCCCACCCTTTCGCCCACCCCTACCTTTCGCCCACCTCGCTTAATTCTAGTACTTCCTATTCAAGACTTAATAACTCTATATTGCCTTAACTTCTATACATGAAACTGTAAAATCTGAATCTCCTTTTGATTCTGATTCTATAGGTACAATTTGACGATCTCTAGCTGCGATTTGAGCCTCCTGAATAGCACGTGTTGTTACAAACTTAGAATTTGGACTAGTTTGGACTTTCCTCCTTTTCTTTGGCTTTAACTGCTCTAATCGCTCTTTTAGCTCTCTAATCCTTATATTTGCCTTTCCTAATTTGTAATCCTTTTCGTCAATTCCCTTCACAATCTTCCTAAAAAGCAAACGTTGCGTTAGAAGTTGATTATGTGACTTACTGGCTAAGGTACGTATTTGAAAATATATATCTTTCTTGCCCTTTGGAGTATGAAACTCAATTGAAGTGCTAGAAACTTCTGGGGGTAGTGTTAGTAGGTCCTGAGACTCTTGGAGAGGTGGATTTGTCGATTGATTACTATTTTCTAATAGCAATAGGCTTATTAGAGGCTTAACTACAGATACCGGCCATAAACTAGTAGTTCTCTACTTAGCCTTAATATTAGAAGGGGTAAAACTCTCTTGACGTGCCTTCTGATAGTAAACGAGGAAATTGCGCTTGCTAATAGGTGTAGAATTAAGTAAAGAACTCAATTGTTGTAGCTCTTTTCGGTAGGCACGCTTAAGGGGAGAGAAAACCGTTAAATCTAAAGGTTATAAGACGTGTGACGTATGTGGAGGTAAAAACAAAAGGTATATATTATGCTCAAGGTACTTCTAAAGGAATTCCGTAGTCTCGTGGCTCTTATGGCCGTCTAAAATGAGGAGTCTTATTGAATAGTCACGTGGTTCTGTTTGAGGAATAAACACCTTCTCTAGCCACTTAAGAGCCGTTTTGTCAGTCGTCCACTTATTTTTAGTTGTAGTAAAGTGCCAGTTGTTGAATACGTCTAATTGAGACGGAAACTACTGCTGTTAGACCGATTTTCCCTTGTAAATTACCGCCGAGTCTGTAGAAAGGCTAGTTATAGAGATACACTTAATAATTGACGTCTAAGCACGTGAACTTGGCTATTTTCCTTGAACCTTGCGCTTTTCGGCATGCCCTATAACAAATCTATTAAGGCCGTACCCTTCCATAATACTAGTCTCGTCTATATTCTATCGTTAGCTAGCTAGAATAGCTTTAATAGCCGGAACTTCTAATTTTTGGAACTAAGGCCTAATAACTTCGGAACAAGCGTTATTAACGCGTATAGAATCGACGTAGATTTGCCTCTTAGTCTTAAGAATAGGATGACGGGCCAGAAATCGTGATATCTAGTGTTTTCCGAGTGGTAGGTGATCCCTTTGGAGAGCTAGAAGTCTCTGGCTAAAAACCCTAATCTGCGTATGCGTAACTCCACGACTAAGAGACTTTTGAGTAAGCACCTAATTGGCCAATCGATTCTCTACTACTGTAGGTAGCCTTTGCAAGTAATTGGCGGCTTCTTGGCGTGGTAGAGTGGTCGCATTTCGACAGCGAAGAGTAGACCTTGGAACACCCCACTTAATCGATGCCTTTCGCAAAGACTTGCCATTTCTGACCTCTGCAAGCGCACACGCAACGTCGTACTCGGTATACTCAGGCTTTATAATAACGACAACTCACATTCCAAATTTCAAAAGAATTGGTTAAGAATTAGAAGAGTTAATAATTATTTAAGAAGGTAGGTAGGAGTAGCGGTGTGTTAAGCGAGGGTGGGCGAAAGGCGGGGGTGGGACGTTACTGGTGGACCTCTGCATGTTTCATTCTGGAATTACTTTATTCCAGTATTGCAGTTCTTCAAGATTGCTCCCCCGAAGCCACGATTTCTGAAAATGGAGGCATCCAGAGTGGAATCCTGCTCGGCTTTGCTCAATACCCTGCAACTCTCCTTCTAGATGCTCAGATTTGAGATTCTTCTGAGACATTATTTGGGCAAGCGGCTATTTTGAGTACTTCACTTCAGATTTACGTGAGGACCTTGGCCAAACGCATATTGTTTACTGGAACCGTCGCAACTGGTGTCACAGTTGACACTGCAGGAGCCGTGTACACTCTTTCAGCAAGAAAAGAGGTTATTCTTGCTGCTGGCCCCGTAAGTCGTAGTAGAGCTCCCAAAGAATCTCTGTTAATGGATATCCAGTTCCGTTCTCCTCGGCTTCTCATGGTGTCTGGCATTGGTCCACAAGATACACTCAAAAGTCTCAATATCCCTGTCATTGCCAATCTTCCAGGAGTTGGTCAGAACACATGGGTAAGTTTTTCATAGTTGCCCTGAAATATGTTTCGGACTAGTTCTGGAGAGGAGATGAATAAATGATATGGCTCTGATGGCTACCTTACACCCTTCTCTTGTTTCACAAACACAGCTGTCCCATCATGAAATATCTGAAAGTAAGGACTAAGAGTTTTTCAGGATCATCCAGGCGTGGGCGCGGCGTACCTAGTCAATCTGACTACCCAGTATCAACTTTACAGCAATGCAACTTATGCCTCACAGGCTCAACAGTCCTTCCTCATCAATCAATCGGGGCCTCTGACAACCTTCGGCAGCAATTATTTTGGTACCACAAAGCCCCAGATGAAAGTCTTGATCTCGATATCTATGCTAACTCTGCACAACAGCGTGGGAACACCTCCCGAACTCTGCTGTGGCCAACATGAGCATCGCAGCACGAAATGCTCTTAATGCATATCCTCAGGACTGGCCAGATGTGCAATACATCCTCAGCGGTGTTGGTCTAGTGACAAATACTCCTGGCGACTACATTTCCATCGGGGCGTTGCCGATGAAAATCTCGTCTCGAGGAAATGTCACCATCAACTCCACCGACACAACAGACAACCCAATCGTCAACGTAGGATGGCTCCAATATAAGACAGATCAGGAGCTTATCATTCAAGGTTTCAAACGATGTCGACAAATTGCCACAAGCATGGGCGTGGTATCAGGACCTGAAATTGCACCTGGCATTACTGTGCAAACCGACGCTCAGATCTTGGCTTATGCTCAGGCGAGTGCTGGCCCGAGTCATCATGCAGTTTCTTCGTGTGAGTTATGAATACCATCTAAACTAAAGTTTACGTTCTTTCTAAACGGGGATATGGTCACTAACTCGTGAATCACTGGAAATTAGGCAGAATGGGAAACTCTACAGACCCATATGCCGTGGTCGATACGCATGGGCTTGTGCGCGGAGGTATCTCTCGTTTGAGAGTCGTGGATTCGAGTATTTTCCCCTTGCTTCCTCCAGGTCAACCGATGTCAACTGTTTGTGAGTGCCACCCAACGTTTAATAGTCACTTCATTTTCTCCCTTTGTTTCTCTCACCTTCCGCGGTCGGAAAGCTCCAATTAGAAAGCCTCTCGCTTTTATATTAACAACTTGTTGGAAAAGAGACTAATTTGTGCTTAGACATGCTTGCCGAGAAACTCGCAGCTGATATATTGAGAAATACTTAGCGGTAGAGTAGCACTTTAGACTAAATCTTATGACTAGTAATAGAGTCATAAGTATTCAGGGTATCCAAGCAGTACCATCCTAGGCTAATCACCTTTCTGAGCCTGAGGTCGTTACCTAGTACTACACTCTCCCAGGTCCCGTGGGCGGGAGTCCGTAACAATAGCATTAATTCGTTACGTATTAAACTTCGAAACAACTTTAATTTATATGTTTACAAGGAACAATTGAAACACAATCCAAAGGAGCTAATTCGATTCCACTTGGAATACCCACAATCTTCATCTCTTGGCCCTTTTGGATCTTAACGTCATAGGTGATTCGAGCCGCCGAATGCCCATCAAGGTAAGCAAATGGTTTATGTCCAAGACTATCCTCATTGTTTCCAACCCACTTTCCAATTAACTTGACGAAGTCCCTGTGCTGGCTTTATAAAGGCTTTATGGCTTTAAAATCGCTTGATTACTTATTGTAAGAGTTGTGGCCATTGCTCCCGGCCCCCCTAAGCGAGCCTTATTAAAACACTACCTCTTTTATAATCGAGTATAACTCAATGATTTATTAATTAATTTAATTCAAAATTAAAGTAGTAGATTAGTGTACGGTAGCTAGTTCTTTAACGCTAATTATATCTTTTAATTTACAAGTTAATCTCTTAGTATAAGCTCTAAAATCACGTGAATCGACTCGATCTTATAGCCGCTAGATTTCTACCTTTAACTCCTCGATAAAAGTTAGTATAAATAGTAACTTTTTAAGCTTTTTTTTATTTATCTCTAAAACTTCTTAATTAGGTTTAAATCAAGTGAAGAAGAAGGCTACTTAAAGCCTCGAATACTATGCTCGAGTCGAGGCAGTCGAGCATATCCCAAATGGACCTTTGCCTCATCCCCCATAAAGATATACTCGGGTCCTAACTCGTTAAACTTCGGAAAGACAACTGGCTCGAGTACTTAATGAAAATAGGCCTTCGAATTAACCCCTTTTGAGCCTTTTTCCTTTTGTAAAAACACGAGAGGCGACTTCTAGTCCCAACCGATAGTTCCCTAGATCATTACTAATACTAGTCCTGATCGATATACTGATTTAATACAATTAGGACAACGCTTTTCGTTAACTTTTTAAGTAACCTAAATTTGGCCTGTCTTTCTAAGCTCGAAGATATATTCGTCGCTCCAAATAACCTTCCTTTAATCCCCTCTATTATGTCGACTCGCTGCCTAGTCTAATATACCCCACCACCGGTGCGAAAGAGCAAAATCGAGACGTTTCTTAGCTTACTTCCGAGAGATAAAAGGCCTAGGACACGTAACACATCGTCGATAACCTACGTAGTGAAGCTCTCTTCGAATAGTACAAGGGGAAGCCTCGATATTTAAGTGCGCTTTAACCCGCTCGAGAGACAGCTAGTGAGTCGACTAATTCGACGCTATATATCGAATGATTTAATGAATTTAATGTTTAAAGATTAATTTCGATCGAGTTGATTTCCTTTCCCTTTGAGTACGAGAAGTTTCGGCGAGATATACTAGTTTATTAAGTAATCTCGTGAGCCGAATTTCCAGCCTTCCACATCGATTGTACCGTAGAACGTGTAGGAGTGCCCTATTCGCTTTGAGGTGTCTTTCGCTATAAGGGAGAGTAAAGAAAAGACTTCATTTCGAGTTTAAAGTAATTCTATAAGAGAATCGTAAAGATATAAATTTTTAAAAAGAAGGTACTAGAAATCAGGATGCGGGGCAGACCTCGCTTGAGGGGGGCTGGGAGCAATAGCCACAACTCTTACATATTTATGCCCACGATACTATAAACTCTCGATTAATGAGAACCATAAGAAAAGAGAAAGTTAAAGAACACGTATCATTCAAGGTAGCGTCTAAACTAGATCCCATCATTTGACAACTACAAACAGCATTGTCCTGGCCACTAACAAATAACAAACATAAAGAGCTATATAGTTCAAAATCAAATTGGCTCAAACATGCAACTCCTAAGCAAATGAAAAAGCACCCGCAAGCCGTGGATCTTCTTCGGATGACATTCGTCCCCCAGGTCGTAATATCCATCCCCCTTCATGAAATTGTGCACCTTTTACGACTATCATCACACAGATATGATGATCTGAAAATTCTCCTGTCTTCGGCGTATATTTGCAGCTCCGCACGCCTGTCGCTTGAAGTCCGACCAGGGACTGTCCAGACGACCGTTACCTTGCCGGTGATACTGTCCGGGCTATCTTCCCAAGGTCCCTGCGTCGTATATGCCTCTTGTACGACGTAATTGACCGGTATGCCCAGCCTCAATGCGACTGTTTGGACCAGATTGTCAAGACGGCCTTGATTGTACCAGTGTGCAGCATCCCTCATACCTCGTGCCCTCGCAAAAACCATAACGGCGGGATTGGTGCCGAGGGACGCGCGATTGGCGTCGATCAGTTCTGTAATCGGTTGAGCAGCATGCGCGTTGTAATTGCTGTCTGTGTCAAACGTTTCGCCACTATCTGTCTCCTCCGCTATATGGGCAATGAGAACTCGGTCCCTTGCAGCTATAACAACAATAGCACAGCCCCAGCAGAATGTGGCAGAGAATGTCTCAGAGTGACGACCGTCCAGGGCATAAGTCCTGAATTGGTCGGTATCCACTTGATTCTCCCTTGGAACCATGTTATATATGTCGATGAGTTGAGCGGCAACAAGGGGGGTGGTTGTTTCCACTCGGGGAATCAGCTGCCTGGCGCCGTTGGTTTTTCTATTTGACGGTTCAGGGAGACCATTGACATCCTTACGTTGTTTGAGGGAAGCGGTGTTGCTATGAGATCTTAGTTGTCGCAAACTTTATAAATAGTTCACGCTTTTACATACCCGAGACATGAAGAAGCGACTTCGTTCGCTAGCAGCCATAAGGAAATGAGGAGGATGAGACTGATTATCCTGGAAGAGGGACGAAGATACATCTTGTCGAGAAGTTTGGCGAGTTTGGTATGGTTCTTGATGGGAGAGTATTGAACAAGGAGTGAGGCTTGCCTTAAGATGAAGTTGCTTGGTGATAGATGATGCGGATACTTAAGATCTTACTTAGAACAGAGAACCCGCGAGACTTATATAGTCCTTTTGCCAACTGGACACCAGTCAACGGATGCGAAAGATTGACCGGTGTCTCGTTCTGAGCTGAACAGATGCTGAAAATAGATTTTTGAACTGAGAGATCATTTCCCTTCGCATTCTATATTTATTTCCCCAACACTAGAACGATCCTTCCAACTTCAGATTCAGAATTCCGAAGGAGAACTATGATCCTATAGTTTTAGCCAATCAACGAACTATTTATATAGTAAGTAATTACGAATAGATATGTTTTCAAAGTGTTGCGTTGGACCTCGCGGCATTGTCTATATTTGGAACGATGTAAATAGAACCCATTGACGACTGAATCTAACGCTTTCTACCAAGAGGCCAAGATAAGAACTATGTGTTATCTTTTGGCGCCGGTTGTACAGAAATTGAAATCATTGCCATCTTTGCCGCATTCTTATAACATCGGTCAGCAGGGGTTTAAGTATCCCCCCAGTCCCTCAGGCCATATATCAAGAATCGATGCGTGGCTGAGGAACTGAGCTGATTCAGGGACGTGGCAAAAGATACCAACATTCAAGTTAGACAGCCATTAGTCAGAGTCCTTGTCAGAGTTACTCTTCGTTGGAATTTCTTTGTGTTGTTCCTTCGTGGTGATCCTTCGCTGCATGTGGTCTTTCGTGATTGGAGGTCGGTTGGTCTTGTTTTCCCGAAAATGTTGGTAAAGTCTACCGAGATGCGCATACGTACGTACTCGGAATGGTTGCCTTGGTAGCGTGACTGACTGGCCTTGGCGATTACAATCTTGCATTGCAGAAAAGCAGTATTTTGTCATCTACCAGAAGAAAAACTCGGGTCCTACTCCACCATCAGTCTTGACGACTTTCTGCTTGATAAATTGAATTATTTCACTTCTCATTTATATTATACGCAGGTCTTAAGTCTCCCTGAACTGCTTCCCGAGGTCAAGTCCCAATACCTGTTGCCTTACTTGCTCTGTTGCTCTTCCGTACCTACTTTCAACCCTCGATCGTACTTTTGATCTTCTGCCAATTCAGACGAAATGTCTACTCTCAACGAAAGCGACGAAGTACTTCGCGCCGCCGACGAAGCCTGCAGAGGTGGCCGGCACTGGCAAGCGCGTTGGCTTCTCCGCAAATGGAGACCCGACCCAAGATACAACCACGGCAAAACTCCTGTGCGTGAATTACTACTCCATAGAGTGGCCGAAAAGGGCTATGTTGCTCTGATCCAAGACCTTTTGCCAAAACAAAACCCGATCAAAGATGATCTTGTCCGGGATGCGATTCACGGAGAGGCTCCCATTCCCGTTTTGGAGTTGTTTTTGGCTCGTGGGTGGGAGGTCAATTCAAATTCCAAGCACTCGGTCCTTCGGTATGCAGAAAAAGCGCCGCATTTAAGAAACACATGTGGTTGCTGACATGTTTTTCTAGCCAAGCTGTCGCACAAGGCGATGAGATACTTGTTGACTGGCTGCTTATCCATGGAGCAGACCCAAACCGCCAAAAGGATTATATAAGCGCTCCCTTGGTTCTAGCCGCCTGTCACGGGCATCTCCACATAGTGAAGTCTCTCATCAAGCACGGAGCGAATCTCAAGGACACAGATGTTCTCTCCTGGGTGACATCGAATGACGATGAGGCTGCAAAGCCACTTGAGATGATGGAGTATCTCCTGGATGTCGGGGTAGACGTCAACCATGTGCAGAAAGTCCAAACGCCCTCGAAAGCTTATATAAACCGTTTTCTTGGGACAGCATTGCATCATGCCGTGAAAAGCAGAGATGTGAGAAGATTGGAGTTATTGCTTGCTCGTGGAGCTGATTGGACGCTCAAAGACGTCAAGGGATTCACACCGCTTGAGAAAGCTAAAAGATATCGACACGTAGGGTCAATCAGGATACTGGCACCACTCGAAAATCCTACCCTCCAAGATGAGGAGAAGATGGAGGAAGAGTTGAAACGTATCGGGGATACTTGGCTTCGTGAGGACAGGGATAACGAAAACCAAGGGGGGGTACTCCGCAACCTCCAGGAGGAGAGAGAACGGGCGTCAGCACTACTGAGGCAACAGATGTATCAGCAGGACGAAGCAGTAGGAAAATTGGTGAGCTATAATTAACCTTACGAGGGCAGGAGGGTTGATTTCTCAGATGTAAATTTGTGGAGGGCGCAAATAGCTGGGGGCTGTGCATTTGACATTTTTGCTGTCCCAAAATTTGTTGTCAACTCAACTTTACACAATGCCTACACAAAATTCAAAACTTTCTCTTATAGAACAAACTCGTCCCGGACTTGGATTGCTCAGCTTTGTGTCAAAAAGGCTTGCCCTACGGAATGACAATACTAAAACATTTCCAACAGTCCAACTTCCGCCAGGCCAGAGGCTCGGGGTGGCTATTATTCGGTTGGTTGGATGAGACTCCAACTATCTGATCCATCCAAAGAAAAGAAACTCTGAATTGCTACCGAACAACCCGATTCAAGCATAGCACAAGTTGGAAGGATCTTACGTTATTCTATTTTTAAAGCAAAGAAGCGCCACGGAATGACCACTGTTTAATATATCTAAATACGCACAATATACCTGATATCATTTTTAAACTACGCAACACGTTTCCCAATCCCGCACACGATTCTAGCCAAACCTTGAAAGTAAGGATTCTTGATGAGGGCAATGAGTTGAGGCATCAGGCATGCAACAAAGGATTTCCAACCGGGATAACAATGGGGACGATAACTTAGGGCAACAAATTGAGAACTAAGAATAACCAAGAAGCCCAACACCAAGTGCAAACAGGAGATAACAGGTCGAGTACCCACACAGATTTCTAAACTAAGACCAATAACAAGCTAGAAACAAGGGCTGAAGACAACGAGAAAAAGGACACCTCATGACTCCAACTAGAATTTCAAATCAAGAACAACTGAACTGAGGACTCGAGCCAAGAACACAGGGGCCGGGAAGGATCAACGTGAAAACCAATACCAACCGAAACTTCCAATGGCGAGTACTATCACCCCTATTTGCGGCCATTGACTCCAGATCACCAACCGAAAACGTCAATTCCAATTGGGAATTCGTGTGACAACTCCCAACCCAGACTCCCATCAATTCTGATATCTCTATTTTTGACAACGTCTCAGCATCCCTGAAGTTGGGATGCGTACTCAGAATAGAAATAACTCCAATTATGAAACCTGTTCTCTGGAGTAACAACTGGACTTACAATGTGAAGAGCAGTATATAATGGACGGTGACAGTCGATATTCTGATCAATCACTCAGCGGTTTGAACATCTTCCACATCATCCACTGCCCTCAGTCCGGCCCTCAAGAACCTCAGAAACAGCATCTATTCCTCATACACACCCAAATCGAAAACAGAAACCAAAGCAAACATGAATATCAAATCAGCACTTCTGGCGCTGACTGCCATTTCTGCTCTCGCGAGCCCAGCCTCTACTTCACCACTCGTGGAGCGAGATATCAACCCTCAATACTCGGCCTATGCTAAATGCATCCAAGAGGCAGTCCCCGCGTTCCCATTCGGCGATGTGAAACCCACGGCCGAGAAGGTCGGTGAATGCTTCGCACGGATCCAAACCGGCGGAAGAGGCAAGCGTTCGGCCGCCGCCGAGCCCGACTTGCAAACATCTCCCGCTCCCGTCGTCGCCGTCGGCACCAGCAACACTGATCTCACCATCCGAGGCAATGACGACGACGACGTGCTCAACATCGACGCCTCCCCGTGGTGCGACAGCGACAAGATCAACGACAACTTCATTTGGGTGACCGAAATCCGCGACAAGGCGGTCGACTTCTGCACCATCCTCGTCAAGGAGATCAACGAGAAGGGCCTCTCGAAAGACGGCGGCGTGGGCCAGTTCGTGAACCTCTTCACTAACGGCCACGACAAGCAGGGCCACCAGCTCAAGGACAACGTGAAGGTTGTGGCGACGTTCGTGCTGAAAATCTATACTCCTGCCGGCATGGCCTTCGAGACGGTGAAAGAGGTCGCGAAGGGGGTGCAGGGTGCCTGTGTTCAGGGCCTCAAGGTGCTGGCTACCAAGGAAACTGGGTGCACTGATGATCTCGATTACTATCGGCCGAGCAAAGCGAAGGGCTATACCGGGACCGGGGCTATTGGAGGTCTACTGCATATTCTGTGGAAGGGCGTCCCCTTTGCTGCTCTCAAGCTTGATCTTGCTAACGCATAGAGGAAGAGAAGGTGCATAGAAGAGGAGGAGATGTGAGATGTTTCTATCTTGGTATTTCATTTGCTCTTGTCGGACTTGCGCGCTAGTCTTTTCACTTTCTTTTAAGCATTCTTTCTCTTCTTCAGGAGGCTTTGGGGGTACAAATATTCCAGCTCGCAGAAACTCAAAATTCAATGACAACTTTTTGCACCTACTTGCTTTGCACCCCAGCCTTGTTTTCTTAACCTATAATACTTCTAAGCTTGCTGTTAGTATAGACTGTGTATCGAACGAACGCTTACCTCTTTAAAAGGTGACCTCAAAAGTGGTGACGTGATTTTGAATCCCGAAGTGATCCTTTAACGAAGCATGTTTTGTCGGAAGTTCAAGGATCAAAGGCCGATTCCTTTCCAAAACCTACCAGCCATCAGGATCCCAAGTACTCTGATGTGTTACTGCTGGTCACCATCTTATCCGTGTAATTAATTGCTTCAGTGAAAATGTTGTTTCCGCTTCTCAATTGCAAGAGCGCACCTGATATCGACGAGCACAACAACATGACTAAAAGTATGGATATGATGCTTCTAAAGAACTCCACCACATGCCCCACATGTTCCAAACACCATTTTACCAAATCCGGATAATATCAATTTATTTGATTTCTCCTACCTTAGCTTACTTATCTTTTGATCTTAATAATCAAAATAATAAATAAGAGAATTTGTTTCTTCGTAGAGATATTAGCGATTTTAATAATATTATTTTCAAACTACGTACCCTATTTAATCGTTGTATATTAATCTCTTTCTTATAATAAGATAATAACCTTTTCGCCAACTTCGCACCCGAACTAAAATCACATTATTTTCGTCTTTCTCTCTTAAGTACTTCTTTAATAATTACTAGTAGCTCTTTTAATAATTATTAAATATAGCAAGATTATAAAATAAGTAATTTTATAAATTAGTAAAAGCAAAGTAATTAAGTTACGATAAGTACTTGGGAAAGGAATAGTTAAATAAAATCAGGTAGATTAAGGAGAAAAAAGCTAAAGTTGAGTAATATTTTAATTAAGCAACTTATAAATATATTAAAAAGCTAGTTATTATTTATAAAACGTACAACTTTGCTTTTACTCACTTTTATATTAAGTAAAGTATAACTATATATTTCGCTTTAGATAGTTATAAGAGGGAAAAGCTCAGACGTGATCGAAGAAATATAAGGCAAGAATAAATAAATTTTAATATTAATTATTATTAGAAAACATCAAATTAAACTTTACACGTAATAAAGAGTTCTCTATATAATAATATCTTAGTATGATTATTTTATTACAAGTATTATTTTCGAGTAATTAAGGACGAAAAATAGTAAAAGCTTTACGAGATTCAAAATCCTTTATTAAAACTATTATTTATAACTAAGGTTCGAAAGGAACTTAATTTAAAAGTTTAAGAAGTTCGAGACGTATTACTGTGGTGGGGAAGGCTTTTGGTAGCTTCTTTGTCACCTGACCGGATAGGCTCTTTCCACATAAAAGAGCTTAACACTTGAAAGCAACTCAACAACGAAGAACTTTTTATAGATATTATCTAATACACTTTTTCTCCTCCCCTCTCTCGACTTTTCATGCTCCCTAGATATGTATTATCTTTAGATTTAATCGATCCGCGATTTCTTACACTTAGAATCTCTCCCGTACCTCACTACATACTATCTTTCTTGTTGTGTGGTTTATTAGGCTTTATCCCTCCCACATTACTTTAATATCTTTTAAAGATAAAAAAATTGCAATCTTTTTTAATTATTAGTCGAGTATAAAACGGATATTATTTATATATATCCTTAGCTTATTTATTATTAATTTGCTAAGAAAATAGGTCTTAAAGTAAATTATATTAGCATTTATATATCTTAAGAAATATTATACTAAAAAGACTTAAGTTAGAAAATTAATAAAATCTTATATAACTTAAACTTATAAGATCGTATGCATACTATTATATATTAGATAACGTACTTAATAACGGGGTACTTATTCAACAGCTTTATTTTCTTCTTAAAAAAGCGTTTAAAAATAAATACTTCTCAAGAGATCGAGTTATACAAGTTTTATATATCGTACATATAATATAACTTATATTAAAAGGATTCTTAAAACCCTGTCTTAGTCTATTAAATAAGATACTTGTTCGCAATTAAGACGCTATAATAAAGCTTCTAGAACAAACCAAAAAAAATCAGAGTTAAAGATAAATAAGAGATTTCTAATCTTCAAACTTAACCTTCGGCTCCAACTCGGGCTCTTTATATCGCTACCTCTACTCTCCCTTACTTCCATAACTGGGAATATGACCGCAGATATTTGACGAGCAATGGTCGAATGCACATAAGGCTAGCACAGATGACTATTATAAATATTGCTAGAATGCTCCAGATAACAATATTAACATTCGCCCCTATTAAGTAGTAAGTATCCTAAAATAACTAATAAGAAGAATCAGAATAAGAACTACTTACTTATTAAATTAATAGAGTTACTATAAGAGATGACATACTTGAGCCGAATCATATTAGTGATACAGGCGTTAAGATTAAAACGTTAATATATTCCCTAAATACAAATTAGGTTAAATAAAGAGCTTATAAAGATCCAAGAGTAAACATAAAGAACAATACAATCCTCTTCTTCAAGTCTAGTTTTAGGCTTCTTAGCTTGGAAATAGGAAGTAATATAATAATAAAATCCTTAATAATACTAAATCCAGCGCTGGCGTAGATAAGCGTTTAAAGATTAATACACTTTACGTCGACGGTTATATCCTAAACCACTTTAACAAGTACACATTAAAAGGCATCCGCCATAAGGAATACGAAGTGTAACAAAACGCCCATCTTATAATAACCTTCTTATATAAGCGGAATCGGGGATTAACAAAAATGAGGAGATATAAGAATAAAATAGAGATTTTAACTAGATTCTACATCACAATATATAAGAGTTAAGACACGTAATAAAGCTACTTCTAATTAGCGTAAATTAAGAACAGGTTATCTTTAAGTCAAATCTTTTAAAATAAAGTAACATTCTAAAGTAGAACATCCTAGAAGTACTTTCTGAAGCCACGTTGCGTATTTAAATATATTAGTGTTTTCAAGGAGGCTTTCGTAGCTATAAAGTATAAATCATACTTAAGATTAAATAACAATCATTAAAACCATAAGCACCTATTAAATTCTATTAATATCTATGTAAGCAAGATCACATCCTCGTGTTATACTAACCGCCGTGATTCTAATCATCTAATCGTCCCACTAAATTTTATTAGCTATTATACTCCGAGATAGAAATCTCAGGAGCACGAATAAGAAAGTAACACTTACGATAATTATAACATCGCGTATAATTTCCGTACTTTGTAATAGTTGCGAAACTCCCTCGCAGATCTCATTTTGGGCGAAGACTTGTTTTTTCTCTCTCTTTTAGTTTTAATACCCGCCGAAATGCATAAATGATATAAAATATAGTCTCGAGGACATACTAACTTGGTCTGTGAAGTTACAAGATCCTAATACGCAGGTTACGAGTTCTTCCTACAGCGTCGTGTTCGTGCATAAACAATTAGGAAGGTCCGTCAACGAGCAACGCGCAGGTCCCAAAACTTGTAAACTGCATAGTTGCTACAGATGTTATTAATGGATGTGCACCACAAAAGAAGAGAGGTCTTACAGAGTTTGGGTTGCTTTAAGTCGAAGTACCTATCATTTTTCTCGGTAATTACGGTGGGTTTCTGTTGGATCCCAGATTACATGTGGTTGCCTACTAGGCAGCTGCAGTCTATTGTCTATATAAGAACACCCAAATAGCCAGCTTTTATAGTCAAGCATGCTGCTATTACTTCTTCTTCTGATCTCCAACTGTTTCTCGCTACGCAGGGACGGACGTTAGCAGTCCTGCGGACTGCTGGATCCGTGTATGACATAATCAATCAGAGCCTCCCCATCATAGAACTAAGCACTGGAAACGTATCACATTTCATCGCTGTTTGCGATGCTGGTTTGGAAGGAGTTTAAACAAGTTATCCGAGCTTCCGCGGCGAGATATTCCTACTTTTAGGAGTTCAGAGAACGTCACCCTGACGGAGCGATCTCTGAGCTTGGTTCCACCAACTTTAGAATTGCTGCCAACTAGCGCCAGTATAACTTTCTGGATTACACCAAGGATCATCATAGAAGACTTTTAGAAGCTTAGTGAGAAATATGACGAGGATTTACCGCTTAAGATCCAAGCCTCGGACACCGATAGAAGATTTGTTCCTTGGCACATTCCTGTAGTGTCATCCCCCGCAAACGACCTGCGAAAGAGTTCGTGATCCATAAAGTCAACGCTGAAGTATCCCGTAGGCGAGGATACTTTTGTTGCCGTGACACATTCAGACCACTCCCTCACCTCACCAGCTCCCATCCAAAGCACGATCAACCAACGCCCACGCCTCCTTGATACCGTTCATCTCAACACCCTCGTCATCCAGCCACTTCCCATCATCAAGCATATGTCCCGCCCCTTCCACACTTACAAGTCTCGCATTCTTATCCCCGACCTCGTCCACAAATGCCTGACTCAACTCAAGTGGTCCATCCACGTCTTTCGTACCATGTAATAACACACATTTCGGGAACTTTTTCCAGTCCCTTCCTTCACTGCCGAAATCAAGTTTGCCTTCTAGCTCCTTGAATAATTCTGGGTAGGTATTTTCTTGGAGATAATAATCATACAAATCAGGTCGTGGAAATTCGTCACTGGGCTCTTCGTCCACTTCCCCCGCTGTCGGTTTCACATACAAAGTATTGGGAGACAGATCTGCATTCAGGCATGCTACATCGAATCGTTGGCTCGGAGCTGTATACCCAGTAGAAACATTAGTATCATCGAACAGAGCTGCAAACTTCTCTTTAGGCATCTTCTCATCTCCATAAATAATGGTATTGGACTTGAAGAATGCATGATTAAACGATGGGATTCCGTAATACGTCATGATCGCAACCGGAGGTGGTGAGAGCTGATCAAAATATCTCGCAGCGAGGAAAGCAAGGTAAGTTCCTATTACCGTTAACCATGTCTTCCTGCCCAAGAGAGTAAAGATACCATCTTCACGTGATTCGTCCCCATCCAACGAAGAGAAAACATACCCGCACTAGCCCCAGCAACCACAACCCTCCTAATCTTCCTACTCGCCTCCTTGCCTCGGCTGGCACTACTCATGTCCAAGACACCCGGCAAGTCATCGACGACAAAGCGATATGCATCCTTGACATCGTCCCACAGGTCCTCAGGGCTGGCTTGCGGCAGAAGCCTATAATCTACGCTCACGAGGGTCCATTCGCGTTTTAGGATTGCCTGTACCAGAGATGGGTAAAGGAATTTGCGATTGAAGGCTGTCAGACCGCCGGCGTGGAAAAAGAGGACAATAGGGTTGTTGTCGCGGGGACCTATATCGAAGTCGCAGGTAGTATAGATGTCGGCGAGAATTGGTGTCCCATTTGGGAGGGTCTTGTAAGGCTTGGTTATGAGGCGTGGCATTTGATCCTAATGTAGGTTTGATGAAGAGAGGGAGTGAGGTTGATATGAAGTTGATGTTCTTGAAAGTTGGAGATGCGGCTTGATTTGATATGAAGTGAATAGCGGGGAAACTCTGTCGGCAGACCCGCCAATCCGGTTAGTGCTTATTTACAGGGGAGTCAGCCTGGAATCGCTTCCAGTCAGGGCATTTCGGATCGTGCTCGATAACATTAGGCATTAATTCTACTCTCTCATGTACACGAATGCCAAAGCCTGACCAAGATACAGGGGTGGCGTCTCAGCTTACGATACGTTTTCCTCTCATTTACTAATCTCTTTTCTTTCCGGCTGTGCTTCGTCGGGTTATTTCCCCTGCTTTCATTGGAAGCAGTACGGATGATTTTAGTAGAGTATTAAGGGTAGCTGGCTTGGTAGGAGGGCAGTACGTTGTGGTGAAGGTCTTAGTTGTGGTCAGATGGAGGGGGAAAGATTCATGGAGAAGGGAATACGAAATGCGGATGTGGAGTACGTAAAGGAAGGGGAGAAAAGGGGGGGGGGGGGGGAAACACATATGCAGAATAAACTCGGCTTTTCTTGGCAAGCTATGTATGGACAGGGGCGAGCCACTCATTCATCAGACTTCGCTTAACCTTACAGGACACGCCGACTGACTCAGACTCACCTGCATGCGTTCATCTAGATACAAGTCCTTATCACAACACACAACATAAAACCAAGAGTACTAAGTCTCAAAATCTCAACATCTCAACATCTTTCCACAACTCACCTCCTTTCACTCATTTCACCCTTCACACCGTCCACCCAACCCTCGCCCACAAAAATGAAAATCCTCCTCACCCCTCACAACCCCTCCTGGGCTCTTCAATTCAATGCTGCTAAATCATCGCTCCATCAAACTCTACACGGTATCCCAATCCTCTCAATAGATCACGTAGGCAGTACATCCATCCCAGGTCTCCTGGCAAAACCAGTCATCGATATCGATATCGTCGTACCCGCCTCCTTCATGGCCGCAACGCGCGCTGCTTTGGTCGCTGCGGGATATACGGATATGGGTGATCAAGGCGTGCCAGAAAGAATTGCGTTTCGGGGCCCTGGGTATGGAATTGAGGAAGTCGTTGGATCTCCTCCTGGACCCTCTCCCTCGGAAGTTTCGAGACTGAGGGAGTTCAGGGAGAATACGTATGTGTGCCTTGAAGGCTGCCTAAGCCTCATGAATCACAGGGACGTGAAGAATATTTTGCTCCAGGACGCGGAGTTGAGGAATGAGTACGCTGAGTGTAAGAGGAGGCTTGCGGACGAGATTGAGGATGGGGGAGAAGGGTTGGGTATAGATGACTACGTGAGGGGGAAGACGGGGGTGTTGGCGAAGATATTGAGGAAGGCGGGATGGACGGAGGAGATGCTTGAGGAGGTTAGGAAGGTTAATGAATGACTTGGAGTTAGGGTGAGAGAGAATTGGGGTTGGGGGGATGTAGAGGGCGTGGCGATGCTTGAGAGGAAGATGTGAGGCGGGTAGGGAAACTGAATGGAGGTGATATTGTCATGTGATTTGTACCAAATCCTCTTTCTTCTCTTCTCTCATCCCATCGGCCATGCTTGCGGTTTACGGTACTAAGGCTTTGGAACATAACGGAACAAGGTCTAACTCATCTTAAAGTGCCAGCGTAAAACCAGATCTCCACGGTCAACCATCCCTCAACCCTCCACCCTCCTTATGCCGCAAACAGTTATCTTCACCTCCCTTGGATCAAGATCAATCAAATTTCCCTCCATAGCCGTACTGACCAAAGCAGCCTTGACGAGTTCCTCAATCTCCTTCTCCAACATCCCCGGCGTAATGACTTCCTCGCCCTCCGCCTCCAAATCTCGCTTCCACTCGCTCCAGCTGTCGTACTCGTTCTTGTCCAGAGGAGGGATATTCAATGCTCCGCTGATGTAGACTATGCGGTCTTTGTTAAGCTTCGTGAATTGCATAGTACTTATATAGGTATCCTTTTCTGCTCCCCTTCTTGTCAGCATTTGCTATATCGAGGATGGTGGAAGAATGAAGGAAGATATATCGCGGATAGGAAGTGTGGTCTTAACGTCCCACCCCACCCTTTCGCCCACCCTTACCTTTCGCTTACCTCGCTTAATTCTAGTACTTTTTATTCAAGACTTAATAACTCTATATTACCTTAACTTCTATATATGAAACTATAGAATCTAAATCTCCTTCTAATTTTGATTTTATAAGTATAATTTGACGATCTCTAGTTGCGATTTGAGCATCTCGAATAGCACGTGTTGTTAAAAACTTAAAATTCGGACCAGTTTACACTTTTCTTCTTTTCTTTAGCTTTAACTGCTCTAATCGCTCTTTTAGCTCTCTAATACTTATATTTGCCTTTTTTAATTCGTAATATTTTTCATTAATTCCTTTTATAATCTTCCTAAAAAGTAATAGTGGGTGTTGACCACCCCTATCATCGCTCGTTCGATAGTGGGGGAAAGCAAAGTGTCCGCGGCAAGTAAAGATGTCCGCGCCTATACTTTTAGGGGTATTTATTAATACTAATATAAAGTTTGTAATAACATTTTTATATTCTTACAAAGCAATATTATACAAGCTTAAATATAAAATTATTTCTAGAATCGGATAATCTTTTATAAAGGTATTAAAGATTTAAGTAATAAAAATTACGAGTTTTTAACATAAATAATGTGTTTTCTTAAATCAAAAGGAATTTAATAAAATTAAATAACATTATAAAATCATCTTATATTAGCTTACTTGCGAAGATAAATTTATAATATTATAATAGTTATAGTATTTTTTATATACTTTAAATAGTTATAATATCGTATTTCTTATATTTATATATTAAAATTAAGCTATTACGTAAGTTTTAAAGACAAAATATATAAAGTATTATATATTAAACTAATATAAAAATATTTATATAAATAAAATTAATAAATTCTTACTTATTATATAGTTATTAAGTATAAAACCCTTTTATTTAATTTTTTTTAATTTATTAATTATAATTAATCTAATATTATAAGCATTTAAATTATAAAATTATAAGTCAATTATAAGTAATAATATAAATTAAAATTACTTTTTATATTTTAATATGTTTTATAAGTTTATTTAAGATTTTTCTAATATATAATATTTGTTTAAACCTTAATAATCTTTATAAAACTTACGTTATTATATATGATTTTATATAAAGTAATTAATTGAAATAATAAATATAAAGTTATATATATGTTAATTATTATTATTCTTATATATTAGTCCACAGGTCCCTACATGAGTATACTTCAGTCTGGAAAAGTGAGTGCAGGTCAAAGTCAGGGGTCAGAGCTTAGCCGGACTAGTTTTAGTGGAGATTTAGTAGGGTTTCGTAATATATAGTCTAGCTCTCTTTATACTCTCTTAGAAAATATATAGATTTTGAATTATATATTTATTACTCTGTCACTATACTCGTATTAAAATATATTCATATATACGGCGTAGTATATAAACCGGTACTACACCGACACTAATTAGTAATAAGCTTATATTATTAACTTTATTATAAATAAAAAAGGTCTTAGGCTATAAAGCGAATTTTAGGCTTTAACTTAAAGACTACTTTATTATATTTTCCTTAAAAGGCAGTTTACCTTTTTTAAATCGTGGAGGGAAGGCAACTTCTCTCTTGAGACTTAATTAGGACGATTATACGCTAGAGAAGAGTTATAATAATACGACAGTTACTTTACGAAGACTATTAATTTAATATCCTTAAATCTAAAACTTTAGACCTTTAAGAAACCTATCTAGGAATTCACTAGATTACTTACGAATCGTATCTGATATAATAGTAGATACTTTAGACTATACGCCGGAGCTAGAATTAACTCCGGAAACATTCGATGACACGGCTATATTAAGAGAAACACTAAATTATAGTCTAGCTTTTATAAGAGATACGACGGCATACTCGCGGAAGTTCTGTGAGTCCTTTTATAACGGCCGTATTAAGGGAGAGTTCCTTTTCTAGGACTTTTAGGAGTATTTTAAGGGTTAGACGACAAAGGAGTTCAGATTAATTAAGGTTATAGAACGTATATACTTTAGAGACGACTTATAAGCCTTTAGTATATTTATACGACAACAAAGGGGGACGAAGACAATAGAGGCTTTAATAGAAGTAATATAAGCTAAGGAAAATTTATAACTAAAGGACTAAATAGAGATATAAATTTAGAATTACCCTAAATTAATACTAAATTACATCTAAGAATCACTCTCTTAACTATTACTACTGTTCTTAATAACACTTTAATAAAATTAAACCTTAATGTCTTTATAATATTAATTAGAGGTAGTTATTTATTCCGTAGAGGAAGATACTCCTTTAAAAGGGTTAAGAGTAAAGTTTACGGAGACGATTTAATTATTAAGATTACTTAAGATCTCCCTTACTAAAGGAGATAAGGTCGAGGATTTATGTAACACAACCCCCTTACTTATAGTCCTAAAGAAGGAGTTCTTATTTACTCTTAAGAAAGATCTCTTAAGTAATCTCCACTTATAGAGATTAAATAACTACACGTTACCGAATCTCACACTAACGCTAGTAATATACTCACAGGACAAGTTATTATTACTATTTAAGGTTCTTAGGACTATTAAATTATATATAGAGCCGATTCGGCTATTATAATATATTATAAATTTATTAACCTTAAACTAGGCAAAATCGTTAGTAAACTTTACTAAGATGTATACTAAGGAGCTCTAATATAACAAGGACAAGGACTACTTAAATAAGAAGCTCTACATTTTCGCCGACTTATATTAAAGAGTATTAATTAAGACTAAGGTCTAAAACTAAGCCTTTCTATTAATATTACGAGACAGAGCTAGTTCGTATTACTACTAGTACCTCTAGAATAAGGGGTACTTATTTAATGAGCTTATTAAGACGACTTGTGAATACTTTGAGACAGAGGAGAGAGTTAATAAGTTCCTTAGCTAGAAGTTTAGTCTGACCTTCTTGTTATTTTAGGAGGAGCCTCACTAGACGGGAAAACTAGTGCTAACTTAATTAGAGAACTTCGCTAAGGAATTACAGAGTATTTAGCTTAACTTAAAAGACAATAATATATAGAACGACAAGACGCTCTACGATAAGCTTATATAAGGAGTATTAGGGAACCCCCTTTTTAAGATAGCTTTGTTTTAGGCACCTCTTACCTTTTTTATATTAATAAATAGTCTTCGCTCCGCCGTCGGCGTTAAGGTGACTTATAACTCGGGATTAAGGGTAAGTAAGTATTATAGATCGTATACGAATTATTACTGATTTTATATTATAGATAGGGCGGCTTATTACTTTAATTATAGGATGAAATTTTTAAGTAGAAACAAACGTAGAGATAAATTCTAGCTTATATTAAGTTATATAGGCTGTATTATCTATAAGAAGATAGATTATTATAGTAGTTGTTACTTTAACGAAGAGTAAATAGCGTCTAAGGTAAGATACTTCGCGGCGCGCAAGGCCGAAGGAGTGAAAGCCACGGATAAGACTTTTAGGAGCTACTTAGCTTATATTAAAGGAATTAACCCTAATTCGAACTAGAACCGGATTATATCCGGATATTATTTAAGAAGTCACTAAGATGCGGATTTAGACACTTCGATAGATATTAACGATTCTTTAGAGAGTTCTAATAATAATAATAGCGATAATACTATAAACTTTACGATTATATTTATAGTAAGTAAGGCATAATATAATACACAAGAAGTTATAAGGTAACTTGAGGAGAGGAAGGCTACTTATATTTTAGAAAGTAAAATTAAGAGACCTATATCGAGCGAGGCTTATATAACGTAATAAATAAATAAAAATTTTTAAGGTCTATTAATTAATATAAGAGTATTTAATAAAAACACGAGAGGGATTAACTAGTTACGAGTATTATAGTAAATTCAAGATGTCAAGTTTAACACTAATTAGGCAAGCTAAAGCCAGATCACATTTAGTACCAGTTCGCGACTGTCCTTAAGAGTTACTATAGTTAATACTCTGGCTAAAGAAATAGACTTCTAAATCGTGGACGTAGATATCTTATTTTTAGTTTGTTTATAATAACTAAATATATTAAATACGTAATATAATAACTTACGTAACGTCTTAATTTAGGGCGACAAGAAGCACTTAATTGTACAAAAGTATAGGCATTTATAACTGCTTTTAGATTAATATCGTTAATTATTAGACACTTTTATTAGAACAATAAATATATATCACTTAACTAAATAAGAAATACGTCGGCTTTATAAGCGTTTCGGACACTCTTTAGTAAGACGTCTTTAGTACTTATTAGATTAAGTTAGCTATAAGTATAATTCGGAAATTATACTAAGGGTTAAGGAAATGTGTAAGTAGTATTAGAAGTATATAGACACTCTATATAAGTTCTGTTTTAAACTACAAGACGACGTCGACTTTAATTATATAGTTTATATAGATATCGCGATATTTAGAGAACAATATACTCTTTATATAGTAGATAAGGTAATAGGTTTTAGTGCGGCGAAATTACTTTAAAAGGCCCCCGGTTCTGTTACGGCTTGGGCTACTTTTAACGCATTTAAGTTAGTATAAATTAACACTTACTTAAGACCTCTAGATTTCGTCGTATACGATTATAGTATTAATTTTAATTCTAAGGAGTTTCGGAGTGTACTTAGATCTGTGGGTAGTACCCCTAAACTAATACTTATTAAGGCACACTATTTAATTAATAAAGTTGAGCGATATTACCGCCTATTACGCCGTGCCTACGAAATTATCTCTAAAGAGCACCTTAAGTTAAGTGACAAAGACTGACTGTAAATGGCAGTAAAAGCAGTGAACGATATAACTAGTCTTAATAGGCTAATCCTTATATTACTTGTTTTTAGGGCATACTTTAAAATAACAGAGCTAGATCCTCTAAATCTGTTAGTTAAGTAACGTGCGGCTACGATTAAGAAAGCTATAAAGGAGGTACAGAAAATCTATATTATACGTAAAGTCAGTAATATATTAATTACACGAAATAACCCTAGAACTACTTATATTCACGGTCTTTACTTTAATAATTAAGTTTTAGTATACTAAGAAGGTAAAGGATAAATAAGACTTTACGATTTTTTAGGCATAAAAGGAGAATTATATAAGATTAATATAAGAAATAAGAGAATATATACGTTTTAATCGACTATAATTCGTCCTTTTAAGACAAATACCTTTAGTATTAAACGACAAAAAGAAAACTTACTAGAGGATATTTATAAATAATATTTAAGATCCTTAATTAAAAATACTATTAAAATAATATTAAATCTACCTTAAATCGCTGTCTAAATTTCATTTATGAAACACTTATTAAATTTATTAACTATTAATAATAATTACAATACTAAAGTGTTTCTAACTAAGAAAGAGATAAGAAACTAAGAGTTATTTATTAAACTTCGTGTTAAAGGGAAGATTATAATACTTAAACTACTATTTTAGTAGTCCTAAAGGACGGAATATAAAGTACTTATTAAAAGGGGTGTTTTTGTGCCTATTTATAAGGACGACCTTAAAGTAAGAGGCCACCGCATCTTTAAGTTAAGAATAGTAGACGAGGTCAAAGGTAAAGAGACGTTAGCTTTATATAAGAAGTTAAGGCTAATAATTTAATACTTTAATAACAAAGGGAAGAGAGAGATTTTGACTTAGTCTCCGACAATCTAACGATTTAACTAACGGTTACTTATATTTTTGGCCGCTGCTATTAAGTACTTAAATCGCCTCTGAAACTAGTCTAAATCTTATTTAGTTATTAAAGATATTACTTAAGCCTATGTTTAAGTAGAGACAAGGCTTCTTTAGGACATTTTTATATAGTTACTAGAAGAAATCGCAAGAGATTTCCCTCTTAGCACGATATTTATAATAGTATTACCGTTATATAGTATACTTAAGTCCGGAAACTATTAATTTAATACGTATTATAAATATTATATAAAGAACTTATAAATAAAAACATTAACGTATAACTTATACTTACTAATTAGTACTAAGGAAAGCTATAACTTTAGTATTATAGGAATGTAAATAGACGACACGTTAATTCTGGGAAATAAGGACTTCTTAGTAAGAGAATAAAATAAGATTATTAAGGCCGGTTTTCTAACGAAGCTAATACGGGTATTATTTTTTACTGAAACTATTATATTTAATAAGTGTACTATTTCTATAGACAAGGACAGCCTTTATATATTATAAAAGGGTTAGGGAGTAAGGTTAGAGTTAGTCGACGTAAGAAAAGAGGACTATAAGAAGGCTTATAAAGAGTAATAAGCTTGTGCGGCTTATTTTATTATTATTTGTTAGCCAGAAGTAATATTTGATCTCTTAGTTATAGTGTAATACTAAGATCTGACAAAAGACGACGTTAAGGCTTTGAACTTACGTCTTAAATAGTAAATAGATAACTTAAAGAGAGGACTTTAATACGTATTAGTTGACTTATAGTCTGTGAAGGTTTACGTTTTTATAGACGGTTCTTTTGTTAATAATAAAGACTTAAGTTTATAGATAAGTTTCGTATTAGTAATTAGTGCCGAAATAGTGAGGGATACGTAATTTACTTTAACTAGTAATATTGTGTATACTAATTTAATAAAATATAAGAAAATAATTTATGTAGTACTTATATTAGAGCTGTATATTATAGTAGCTGGCATTAATATATTGATCTCTCTTAGTATTACTATTAATATAATAACTGACAAGCTTAGTATCTTACGTCTTTTTATTATTATTTGCACGGATTCTTTGTCCTTTTATAAGTGTATTATTAAGCTTAGTATAACGAAAGAGAAGCGCTTAATAATTAATATTATAGCTATTCGTTAATTATATAAGCCTAAAGAACTAACGGAGGTTTAATAAATTAATAGCGCTAATAATTTTACTGACGCTATAACGAAGAGCGCTCTAAATAAGGCTCTTCGGGATTTTATTAACACTAATATCTTTACTATTAAAATAGAGGGTTAAGTTTAACGGTTAACTAAAGTCGATTCAGATTAGTAATAGAGGGGTTTTTTATATTCGTTAATTTTTTTTATATATTTCCTTATAACTCTTATTTATTAATTTATTACTTGCGATTATTTTTATATTTAATTAATTTGTGAAGTCAAAAACACACTCGATTTAGTTCTAGATACCCTCTAATTTAAAGTATTAACAGGCGGCTTTACGACGACACTCTAATAAAAACAAACTACTAGTTTTATTATAAGGGGCTACTCTTATATAATAGTATAAAGAAAGTGCCGTCACGAAGGACTTATTACGAAGCTAATCTGAAATAAGGCCGAATCCCTTACGTATATATATTAGGGAGAGGTTCTTCCTCTTCCCCCTCTTCCTCCCCTATGTTATAGCGGCGACTTCGGCGGAGACGCTTAATAGGAGCATTGTCCTTACCGCCGTCCTCTTTATTACGCTTAATAGTAGTAGAGGAGACGACGGTGAGGAGCTAGTTTAAGACTAGTACTGTCTCTTATAGTATAAAGTGTTAATACTTAGGATCCTTAATATTAAAAAGGAATAAGGGGGTTAACTTATTACTTATGAGTTAACTAAGTTAGTGATTTCCCGGCGTATAACACGCGTTTCCTTTAATAACGCTAGTGACAACTCCCTAGTAGTCTTTAATACGTTAGTAATAGTAATTAATAATACTAAATTAATTAATTTAGCGGTAGTAATAATAGCTTCTTTATCTTTCGCCTCGAGGGCGGTAACTAAACGAAGGTATTCTTTAGTAACAAACTGCGGAATCTATTATATATTAGTAACTATATATCTGGAGTACTTTCGGCGAGGATTCGAATATAATTTAGAATAAAAAAGAAAATAAGAATACTTATTAAGTTACACTAAGACTTCTTCTTTACGTAGTACGCGTACTTCTTACTCTTAGGATTATTGAAGGCACATTCGTAAGACGAATTCTTTGCGAGGAGGCGGACGCACCGAATATAATATTTACGGTAGGCGAGGTCAAGCGCTCCTGTGAGAATTAGTACAGGCACTGTTTTTAGTTAGTACACTGTTTCCTTATTGAACTATTTCTAAATAGTATATTTACTTTTGACTTATTTATTTGATTTAATATAATCTTCTTAGAAGTGTTAGTTTTTGAACTATATTAAGCGAATTCAGGAGATCAGAAGGTAGTATACGTATAGTAATTATATGTATATTTATTAAAGAGACTTTAAACCTTTAGGGGAAAGCGACATATATATATTTATTACGTTATATAATACTAAGGGTTCTTATTATTACTAGTTCTCGCTTAACCTCGCTACTGCGCCTTGTTATATTTAGACCCCTTTCGGGGCACTTTCGGGACATTGTCGGGCCGGAATCAGACGCTATTAGATACTCTGTCATTTTATTTGTTATTTCTTATATATTACTTGTTATTTACTTTTACGTGTATTAGAAATAGTTTTTCTAAAAGGAAGTTTTACTTATGTTAGTCTATAGGTCCTTATATAAGTATACTTTAGTCTAGAAAAGTAGGTGCGAGTTAAAGTCAGGGGTCAGAGCTTAGCCGGACTAGTTTCGGTGGAGATTCAGTGGGGTTTCGTAGTATATAGTCTGGCTTTCTTCGCACTCTCTTAGAAAATATATAGATTTTGAACTATATATTTATTACTCTATCGCCATACTCGCATTAGAATATATTCACATATGCGGCGTGGTATATAAACCGGTACTGCACCGATATTATATTATTTTATTAGCTCTTAAGTTATTAAGTATTTAAAAATATATAAATTATAAGTATAATAATATAATTATAAAAGTTTTTTAATATAATAATAATTAAATTAACGTAAAGCTATTTAATGAATATTTATAAAACTAAATTATAAAATAATAAAAAACGACGTTTATAAAAGTCTTTAAACTAAGAATAATAATTATCGCGATAATAACTTATATATATAAGAATATATATTATTTACGTAATAATAAAAAAAAGCTTAAAACGTTAAGTAATTATTTGTAATTAAATAAAATATTTACTTCTTAAAATCTTTTTAAATTCTCTTCTCGTTAATTATAAGTTTTAACTTAATTAATATTATTTAATTAAAACTAAATAAAAATAATAAGTATCTCGTCTTTTATATTTTCTTATATATTAATAATATAAGAATATCGATTTAGCGATAAAAATAAAAAGTAACTTATTATAAAGCACGATTAAAAGAAATAAATAAGCTTAAAAAGCTTAATAATAAAAAAGAAGTAAGAATTAAAATGTTTAAATTAAATATTTTAATAAAGTTTAAGTATAAAGGTAAAGGAGTAATAAGTACTAAATTTAATAAAAAGTATTATAAAAAAGATTATTATATTATACGATTTTACTTTTAAAAATAATAACTCTTATTTATATTCTAGTATAAGGATTACTTAAATAAGAAATAATTGCGATTTGTCGCCGTGTTACAAGTATTTTATTTAAATCCGAAACTTCCGTTTTTTCGCTCTAGAGGCTGTATTAAAGTATGATTATTTATTATGATTCTCGGCTTAGTTTATCTAACTATAAATATTGCATTCAGACTTAGAAATTAATACGCATATATAAAAGTATCATATTAATTTGATTGAAAACTATTAAATATGCGGAGCAGATATTTCCAGCACTCCCGCTTTCTCTTCCACACACCGAGGCTAGTAATTTAAAGCTAATGAGATCATTTTGCACGCTCAAACTCAAGGAAGTTTTTGCTTTCTAATCCTTTTGCTACATTCCAACATGTGGAAGTCAAAACCAGCCATTCATATAGAAACATTACGCGTATCTTGTTTCCGAGACTAAATCTTCGGGCGCGTTCTGCCTTGACCTTCTCTCTATCTTACTGGTACAGCTCCTCGTCGACGTAGATATCCTCGAATATGTTTTGGTGTTGGGCCGGTGTTGAATACTTCCGTGCCGGTTCCTCTGACGGACTGGTCAACGGCGCCTTCACCGGATCTACTGAACTCTCCGAGTCGTATAGACCGTCGTCGACATATTCGTCACTGAACGTGCTCTGGTGTTGGACCGGACCCTCCGAATGTTTCTGTGCATGCTCTTGCACCTTACTCACCAGCGGAGCAGGACCCAGAATTGGCAAACCCCCCGCCGCAGCATGAGGCAGGGAAATCCCTCTCCGCAAGCAGAACGCCTCCAGCAGCTCTCTCGCCCTCCTCCCTTCCTCTTCCCCGGGCTTCCCCTTTCTCTCTGTATCAGATATAGCTCCAACCTGATATGATGTCGATGTCGCCAGGCCCGTATGCCGCCATGGAGTGTGCGTTCCGAGGGGAGGTGAAAGTGGTCGCTGGGGCAGTGGTGCAGCCATAGGGGAGCGTCTGAACGCCTGGCTCGGAGCGAAAGACTGCACGGCTTCACCAAGACTCCCCCCAGTCTGTGATACAGAGCCTTCTCCAAAGCTCCCACTGGTCTGCGAGATGGCACCTCCCCCGATTGCACCACCAGTACTGGCATAGAGCCCACCACCTACGGGACCACCGGTATGGAATACCCCCAAAGGCTTCGCAGATGCGTGGGGTGATGGCCTGGCGTAGGAGGAGTAGCTAGGTATCGGTACCAGATCCAGACGGCCATCTGGTATCGTGTGCGGATTCCTCATGTTTGCAAGATCAGCGATTGGAGATGCACATTGGAGCACAGCTGAGGCTGTCTGTTTGGCCTCATATACGAGCTTCGGAGTTGGTTGATCTACGGCTGCTACCTCAGGAGTACCACCGGAATAGAAGCCGGCCTCTCTATGGACGGTGGGTTTTGAGATCGATTTCAACACAGGATTCGTAGCTTGTCGCGGTGCTTGGGGCGTATATTTAGATGTGGTCTTGAGTGCAGCAACAGTTGGTACAGGTAGAGGTTGAGACGTCGCTTTTGGTGTGGAAATAGTATAAACCGGCACAGGATGAGGTACTATCTCTCGTGCGGGAACTGAAGCTTTACGCGGCGGTTGAGATTGGCGGTCTACTCCGAGTTTGATTCTTGACGAAGATGGCTGTGTGAGTTCAAGAGGTCTCTTCAGTACCTTAGATTGATCTTCGTCCTCTTTAGCATCAACTAGTTTCGGCGTTTCCTAGGTAGTTTGGGGTTTGGGCCGGGCTGCTGCGACTGTGGATGTAAGTACTGGAGGGGGGGGTTTCTGGACCGTTGCCTCCTGGCTATTTGGTACACTTGAAGCTGTCGTGGCGATATTCGATGTCCGAGAAAAGGAGGCCTGTGCTGGTACCTGATGAGGTACCGTCTTCTGAGGAGCGCTCCAGAACGGTTTGTGAGGTTTCGGTGCGATCTCATTCTTCTTTTGCTTCACCTTCTCTCTTAACCGATCCAGTGCTTTGAATAGTGTAGGCATTTCGAAGATCTGGATACCTCAGTTGACAGAGGTAGGACATGGGGTACGAGAAGCTGAGCGAAGAGAAGGGTGGCAGAGGGTGTGAACGAGGCGAAAGAATGGGGGAAATAATGGGAAAGAAGGGGGGACGGAGGGCTGTGAATGTCTTATCAAGGTGGTAAGCAACCAATTAACTGGTCAAACATTAATTATCCCACACACATTGGGTACGGACATCGAAACACAATCTCTGAGTGTCAATAACGCTGCCTTTCGCCAGTGCGGAAGAATGGTTCCCTTCCCCTCCTGGTTGTCTCCGCTCCCTTACATTAACCTGTACTCCCAGTCTAGTTGTGATTGACATTCGGTGGTAACGTCTTAAAACTGTAGCAGCCAGTAAGGACTACGTGCTCCTGGATAGATTGGCCCATCGCCCCGACGCCTTGCAGCAAACCCTGCAACAACAGGTCACAATCAAGCATCAATGAAGCTAGGATAAGCCAGGTGAGGGGCGACGTCTCTGTCACGAGCTTCTATTTGTTAATTTTCGCCGCGGGGGAGGGGGGGCGCGAAGGGCGCAGCCAAGCCACTGTTCCCGCCCAGTGCCAAGAGAGCCAAGCATAAAGAAGCTTTCCTGGCCCGCAGGCGGAGCTCGGCGACGTGTAGCTGCCTGGCCCTCGCTCTCGGAGCTCTTCTCGTGGTAATTATAACTGTTGGGAATGCTGGCTTAATCCGTGCATTTCGAAGCTTGTGCCGTCCGTATTAATAGAGATGAACAAATAATTCCGCACGGTTGAGATATCGTTTTTGAACCCATCACTCACACGAGACTGTGATGTGTTATCTTTGTCGTCATCACCATGACCAGCATCGTTATTAGCATAGTTATCGTCGTTGCTCCTTCTGGTCTTATCGCGAGTTTCTGTGCTCGCGTCAACTTCGAAGCAGAGCCTGGGAACTTCCTTGCCAAAAGCTCATAAGGGATAGCAAATCGGCAGCTGATCGTCTGATCTCACCGAGGGGCATTGATGAGTCAGCTTGGACCCTTTGCCACTCACCAGGAGCATGTTTATCTACAAAGCAGGCTAAGGTCAAGAGCCCTATCACTACAGCTGATAAGCGGCTGGTAGTATTGTAGAACAATCCAAATGAGCTAAACCTCAGCCGCGATGATAAGGAAGTGACTGGATCTAAGGCAAAACTGAGGCGTTGCGACAATTTGAAGAACTCAAAGCAGTGAAAGCGTCGCAGAAGCTGCTGAATGAGCTACTTTCCAAGTCACAGGAAGAAGCTCTTACAAAGCATTGTATTGTGCCGCAATACTTAGCTCTCAGCTGGGACATTCAGGATCTCAAACCCCAGAAGACCTGGGAGGTCTGGTATCTGCTATGGCTTTGATCCTATCCCAACTCAGCCCTATGAACCACCTGTTCCGTAACGGGGACTTCCACAAGCATATTCCCACCAATTTCATTTTTCGCCATCAACCCCTGTCCAAAAATCTCTGCCACTGGATTCCCGCCCAATTCTTTTCCCACCTGTGACTCTTGTCCAGCTCTTGCAGCAGTTTTGCGGATTTGTTTTCGTCGCCAAAGCCAAAACAAAAGTCCTGCTAACCCAGCGATCGCGGCAATTGCTATTCCGATTCCGATCCCGATTGATGCTCCAGTAGAAAGCCCCGATGAATGTTTGCTTGAAGCTGAAACTGTAATTGATGGGGAGGATGTGCTGCTACTAGAGGTACTTATGTTGAGCAAGCCTGCCGAGGATGTCGAGGTGGCCTGAGTTGAAGTGGGGAGGGAAGAGGATGGGAGCGGTTTCGGGGAGGATTGGGAAGTCGATGAGGGGCTTGAGGATAGCGTGCTGATTGAAAACGATGGAATTGGAGTTGTCCCAGCCGCGGCGTTGCTAGATATTGATTGAGTGGTTGAGTCTGTTTGCCCAAAAGCATTCAGGGTGACGGCGAAGGAGGACGGCCAGGCGGAACCTACTCGATATTTCTCAGACTAACTTCGCAATCGACAATTTACGCAGAGACATGGAGATCAGAACAAAGTGAACTAACCACACAGGGTACTATACCATCCGTACATAGACGTGGAATTTTGAGAAGAGCAGTCCTTGCTAACGCAAGTTTGGACGAAGGGGCCGCCCGGCGCGGCCCCCAGGACAGAGCAGTCACATTCGCCAATGACGCATATGAAGCGGAAATAGAGGTTTTCCATGCTCTGGATACATTCTGACTGCGGCAATCGTTAGTCTCCTCTCCCAATCGAGGTATGGTGGATCTATTACTCCGCATAATGGAGGGATATCTTGTGAGGAGACAAAGCCACTGGTCGCTAAGAAGAGAATGCCAAGACCAAAAGGGGACAACATGATGAAGTTGCTGACGGGGAATGATTTCCTCGCAGGACTGGATGTTTGAAGTTAACGAAGCAGTCGCGAAAAATAAAATTGTGGGGGGTCGTCCAGATGTCTTGTGTGAGTCAGCAGTTGAGCCTTGCTCATGAGCTGCCCCTAGAATCAATAGTATGTCTTTATTATTCTTCCAATCATCTAGGGCACAATTTCGGGAAGCACCCTTAATTAAGATAAGACCGAGGCACCACAACGGGGATGTCATAAATACCCCGCATTAGAGTACCAATCAGCTCTTGAAAAAGGTGGCTGGCAATCTCCGTTCTCCATGGACCGAGAGAACCACAAGATAAGGAAACAGTTCGCGAGGGTGCGATGCCGCTTACTTAATCAGCGGTCAGAAAAATGGTACTGTGACTTTGTGAACTGCACGTTCAACCGTTTACTCTTTGAGTCAAGTGTAGCGAGGGCCTACACTTCTATCTAAGCGTTCACCCCTTTGAATATCAACTGTTTATGCGGATTTTCCTATCTAAAGGAAAAAGGCTGCGAACTGCAAGACCAGGGCTCAAATGAACGTATTACAGCAATTTAAACCCTGCTAAGTTACTATTGCTTACAATGCGACACCAGTTTTGCGATCGTTAGTTCGGAGGTTCTGCTGGAGGAGTGCCTCACGAACTGAAGTGGAGAGTTATCCAAGATCTAAAAGCTGAAATACGAGCTGCCTTTGGTGTAGATTGGAGAATTGGAGAACGATGGTCTAAGGCACAAGTCAACGAGGGCAAAGTTACTCAACGATTTGAAGATGACGAGATGTCCTGCTTACATGTAATTGGGGGTTTGTACGAGAGCGATTGTGGGTTTCTTGCGGGGTGTATTGCCTAGTTGCTGAATTGTTCGGCTTCTTTTGTTACTACAATACTACTATGAGTAGACCGTTAAAGTTATCCTTACTCAGTCCGACTGCTTCACCCTTGGTGCTACAAGCTTCCACAGATCCCGCGTAGCGTATCCGTAAGATAGGCCATAGAACTGAGTGTAGGAGGTTGTGTTCAATCCGATGCCAGACGTATTCAACCCCGGGTAGATTGTGTCTCCAATAGAGCCCGAGTCTGATATCTAGAGAGCACGGTTGTAGGGGTTGTATTTCCTTAGGGCTTCCAGTGATCGAATGTAGGAATCTCGGTATAGAAACGCAGCTAGGGCAGAAACATGATCCGTGTACTGCTATAAGAAGCCAAAGGATTAATGACTTCAATCGACTCGGCATGAATTCCGAAAATCGCAACTGTAGTAGTACTAGTCAGGGCCGAGACAATGCTCGCGAGGATGAGGAAGCTTCGTATCGGCGGAACTTCCCCCCGCATTATCCATTGTAATCCGCGTAGCGCGGATAGAGGGCGCAGATATATGGCCAAGGCACCAGTTCTTGTCAGGAGCCCCCGTCGTGTTAGGAGGTCATCATAGCTGGCAAATCCCCATGTTAGGAGTAACCCAACTGCGGTGCCAAGGATAGTGCATCCCACTTTGCACCTGCTTTGGTCCGCCTGGATAACGTTGAACCCGCTCGTTGAAAAGCCCCCGACCAACAAAGGCACCTTCGTGACATAGACTCCCAAACCAAAATAGCGACACAGAGCGCTGCCAGGAGATTGGCTAGAAGACAGGTAGGGAAGGCACATTAGTGTGGTAATCTTACAAAGTGAGAAGTTTGGCGATTGTCAGCTGAGTCTAGCGAAAGCTTGTTTGAGTCTAGCAAAAGCTTGTTTGAGTCTAGTGAAAGCTTGTTTGCTCAGCCACATTGGCTAATGCAGTCGTTCGGGCGCAGCTGGGTTAGACAGAATGGTGGCGGTAACCCAGGGATCTTAGTGGTATCGTTTTCTAGTGGCTAGCAGAAAATAGAGCGCTACGACGATAATCATAAAGATAACTGGCCACTTTGAAATAGCAAGTTCAGCTGCTTTATTCTGCCGATATATCCCCTCGTCCGCTGAGACATGGACACGTTAGTAGGGCTTAAGAGAAGGGGGGACTGCCAAGGCACAATACATAATTTTATAATTAAACTATTTTCGCTAAATCACACGTGAGAAGTATGTACGACTATATTATTAACCTAACATTTATATATATATATTACGACCCTTAAATCTAACTAAGATACTCTTTTTAACTCGTAAAACCACTTTACGAGACTAAACTTTCTTTTCCTTATTTATTAATATATAAACAAGACATCTCTCAGGTAAAGGTAAAAAATATCGTCCGCGGGCCCAGGGAGCGATATGTAAGAGGCTGGGAATCTAATTTTTCGATCCTGTCTTATGCTTTAAAATGAAAACTTAGTGGCTAAAAAGGCAGTACTAAGAACGCACTTAGCTAAGGGATGGCGATTTCCGGAACAAACATCTCTTAGATAGTAAGCTATAGAATTATATATAATAGTATAAGTTGTAGCGAAATAATATTAATTAAGTTATAACGTTTTCTAAAGACATTTTTATAAGGATTTATCCTTACTTCTTAAAGATCTAATTACAAGAATAGCCTGATCCCTGCTACTTCTAATCAAATTCCCCTAATCCACTATTAATCTACGTCGTTAAAGTAAGAGGTTGTAAGGTAATGTTAAATATCCTTGACCTGTTTTTTACTAACAGTATTAATGCCTCACTTAGTAGTCTCCTTGGCGAATAATAATATTTTAGTCCCGAGCTTAATTAATCTTAGTGTTAGTAATATAAATTTTAAAGTTAGCGGGAGCTATATGTCTTAGGATTATTTAGACAAGACCGCCTTTAGAAGAGCCGCAAGAATAGTATTTAATTAAAGAGTAAACATATATTTATGTTACGGCTGGCCAAAGGTTGATACGGCGAGTTGACTCAAGCTTTGTATTCGGGCCTATGGCTACGCTCAGAATCGAGAAGAAAAGACAAGGAGAAAAGGAGAGCTCTTTATAAGAGGGAGCTCGAGTATAAATACATAAAGGAGCCTCCTAATGGGGCCTAGCGTAGTCGGGGGCCATTTATCTATATGTCGCAGGCTCGTCACTAAGTCTTCCCTATTAAGCTTAGCGCCGTCGTATAGCCAGCGATACTACGAGCTAGTGTCAGTTAGAATACGAGGCACATCGTAAGTCGTAACATTACCCCCCTCTCTAAAAAAACTACGTCTGCGTAGTTGTAGTTATAATCGTGTCGTCCTCGAGGTCGTTGTAATCGTCGATACTAGCGTTATAGGCCTCTAGCCACTTAGGGAGAGCTCTTAGTAGGCCTTTAGCATTTAAATACTCTAAGTGGAACCTCTTAATTATATACGGAGCTGTTATAGTATTTAAGTAAGGGTATTACTCTAAGTCTTCGTCGGCGCTTAGCCACTTAATATAATAGAATAACTTATTCCGTATAACCTTAGAGCCAAGGATGCCTTCAATTTCCTACTTATCTTACTTAGGCAGTAACTAAATAAGTGCCGGCGTAGCTCTGGCTTGTCCCGGCAGGGGGTTGTCGACGTACTTACAGAGTGAGTGCGAGTAAAAAACGGGGTAAATTAATTAGTCCTCTAGTAACTTAACTCTTTAACTCTCTCCTTCCTTAGCGATTACTTTAACTAAGCCGTATTACTTATTAGAGAGCTTCCTTGAGGGTCGGTCGACATTCTAGTTCTAAGTGTCGACTAGTACTAAGTCGCTAACGTCCTAGTCGACAGCGCGTCGCCCACGATTCGCTAGTTGTTTTATTTTCTCTTGTTAATCTTTAAAAGACGATTATACGACTTCTATAACCTCTTTTATTCGTAATATTACTTAGAGAGCCTCCTCGCGATTAAGTTTCTTTATTACTGTAACTAGAGGCTCTAAGTTAATTAAGTCTTAAGAAGTCCTTAGCTTAACGCCGTTAAGTAACTAGAAAGGGGACAGGCGGCCTAAGGACTCGTGTAATAACGTTAATTAAGCGATGTCTATAATTAGTAAGAAGTCGCTCTAATTGTCTTAGTAATAGTAATAAAAGGGACAGAGCCGCTACTTAATATATTAGTTCGTTACTTTTATTTAGCCGTTAACGTTTAAGTTATACGCCGTCGTTAACTTTACTTTAGTCCCGAGAATACGACAGTACTCCTTCTAAAAGGAGGAGACGAATTAAAGTCCGTGGTTTAAGATAATAGAGTCTAGTATATTAAAGTGTCGAGTCTAATAAATAAGGAAGAGAATAACTATGCCTTTAGCCGTAATTGTGTCGTTATAAGGCATTAAGACCAGTTTCTTAAATAAGCAGTTAATAATAACTATAACAAAGTTATAGCCGTACTTGTCTAATAGTAGCTTTGTGAAGTCTATTGTGAGGTGTTAGTACGGCCGAGCGGGGATTAATAAGGGGTGTAAGAAACTAAGAGTCTTATCTCTTTTAGCCTTTTGCCGGGAGTAACTATAATTTATTATATATCGAGCTACGTCTATAAAGAGGCCATTCTAATAGTATTTACGGCTTAGTAACGCCTTCATCTTCCCGATCCCCGCGTGTATTACTAATAACTAAGAGTGCACATAATAAATAAGTGTCGTGTGAAGCTCTAGCGGCTTTAAGGGCACTTCTAGGCGTTCTTAAAAAAGCAATTTGTCGTTTACTAGCTCGTAATCTAGTGACTATTCCCTGGCTTTTTGTCGGAGAGGCTCTAGCGAAGGCGAAGACTTATTAGCTACGAGTACTTAATTAATAACATTGTATTCCGCGACGTTATAGGCTATTATAAAGTTAAGGTCTAACTCTTCCGGCGTAGGGGTCTCTAGGTCGACTAGTACTCTTATATTAGGCTTAAGTTCCGGCTCTAGCTCTAGCTCGTTACGTGTCTTAATATCGTAGTCCGGGATTATAGCGTCTACAAGTGCCAAGGGTATTGTCTCTACGACTTCGATATAAGCGTCTATAAGATCGACGGCGGAGAGTTAGAGGTCGCCAGCGACTCGCGGGTCAATCTTGTCGGTCGGAATTAGCTGTTAACTACGGATAGCCTACTTACGTGCTTTTATAGCCGTAAAGTCTTAATCTCGTTAAGACAGAGTATTAACTAACATATTAGTCGTCTTAGTATAATATATAATCGTGAAATAAAAGTCTATAAAGAACTTAGTCTATTAAGCCTACTTAGTCGTAAAGTCCTTAGTAGTCATAAAGTACTTTAGGGCTTAGTAGTCTATATAAATAAGGACATTTCTTTAGGCACTTAAGAGCTCTAAGTAATATTACTTAAATAATTAGAAAATCGCCAATATCTCTTTATTATAGATCGAGTAATTAAACTTAGGGTCCGTTATAGTCTTAAAGAAGTACCCTACGGGGTAAAAGGTGTCGTCTTCTTGAAGTTGTAATAGAATTTTAGCGACGACTTTATTAGACGAGTCAGTCTTTAGCCGTGTTTATTTAGTAAGGTCGTAATAGCAAAGAACCGGCGTAAACTAGAGGGCTTCCTAGAGAGTTTCTTAAGTGTCCTTATCCCCCATACTGCCACCAGAAACACACCTGAAGGTAAGCGCTAGAGGCCCTGTAATTTAAGCGAGGAACACCAAGATTCAGGCGGCACACCC